>CM060846.1:110847597-110945097 GCA_030762175.1 Metallyticus violacea | reverse complement strand
ACTCAGTCGCGGAGAAGAGGATCGAGAGTTACATCAGGAGGAATTCTGCAGCCACCATACTACCTCAAACTCGCCCAACCCTAAATTTCCCGGGCGGGTGTAAAATAGGTAAACCAGAGTACAATCCATCCCAGGTATAAATACCTATTAATTAATTACCTTTCAACCTCTCATCCTCTCATTTAAATAGTCATCATTTCCCTCCGCAGGGTTAATATATATTCAAATGGAAGAGTTAAACTTTCAAATTCCCTAAGGAGATTTCTGCATGAATGTCTTCTATGTGTACTAGCGGTTATACTTTTTCTGTAATAGAAAGTAGGCTCACTTTTAACCGAGTTTCCGCAAAATGTGGGACCATATTTCATTAAGCATGATAAACTAGTTTTAAAATCTTAATTGATTCCAACGTTACCAATGCACGTATAGCATACCTTCGTTATTGATGTCGTCGTCATTATTATTATTATTATTATTATTATTATTATTTATATTATTATTATTTCAGGATATGATAGGTCATTATTTATCTTAAAACATTGCCAAGAAAATGAATATAGAAAAATTAACAACTCAAGGTGATATTTTTGCAATGAAATTGGCTCTTGGATAATGGCTTATTCTATATAGTAATTTTGCAGAACACTACTAATATCTCTAAGATATTCTTCCCTCCTTCCCATATTTGATTATCCAGTAAACGGCATCATATAAATCTGCTATTTAGCGCGGAAAACACAATATACACTTTTTCAGAGATCTTCTTTATAAAATTAATTATAAATTAATTATAACCCTAATTATAAAATTAAGCCAGCTCCTAAACCTAATATTTTTAATATCATAAATGTTTATAATTTAAAAACTATGCTATATTTTCTTAGCTAAACATTAAGTAGGGATTTAGGAGAAAAAGAAATAATAGTAATGCTTAAAAATACTTGAGTATCATTTACAAAGCACCAATAAACCATTAAAACCGAAAATCGGAATAAAAAACAAGATTTACTCACCTTGATTGTGGTGTTCTACACAAATACCTTTTATTTCAATGTAACACATAGGAATTTCACTTATATTATGAAAAGAAAAGGTGCATTTGCGTTAAGGTTGATTAAAGTTTTAATTAACGAATTCGTAACTTCCATATTTACGGTTGAATGCTAAACACAATTTACCTGCAGTGATAAAGCGTCATCTAATGGATTCATTAGAACTTCAGCCAACTAGGAGCGGGTTTTAGGAACACGAACATCAAATGCGCCAACGCAAGCTGTCCCTACTGTATATGCTGTGGTTACTAGTTTGTTTCTTCCTTTTGTCAGCTTGAGGCTAGTTCCTGTTACACTATGATTTGTGCATTCAGTTTTGCACCTATTACATCTCGCCAGGAACTTAAGCAAAAAGTTAGTTCGTTCGTGTACCGTTATAGGCCTTCCTTTTGGAGGAGTTTTTGTCGACCATGTGTGCTGTGAAGCCGGAAATAAGGCTGCCTTTATTAATTTAATAACTTGAGGCTGCAGAGTTATATTTCTAAAGGCATTAGATTTGATAAGGATAATTATTATGTATATGTATAATGAAATCATTTAGAGATGGGTATAACAGGAATTGATATAATTTATAACTCGTACATGTATGTATATCATGTGGCAGGTGATTGCATCTTACAAAAGGGTTTTGTATACATTTTGTGGTAAAAGATGTGAGAAAGAGACAGAGATGTATACCTGACGCCACGTCCACTGACCGCTCCTTAGACAAGGCCGAGGAAAGGGTAAACTATCCTTTTTCAGGTCACGAAAATTCTGCCCATGGAATACTTAGGATTTCACAGTGAGAAAACTGTGGCTGTAACAGGACAGTATTTGAACAAAGTCAAACATAGCAATAATTTAAGAAAAAATGGAAATATCACAGCGGAGACAAAAACGTTTTATTAAGGAAAACCGGGGATACAAGGTATTAAAAACCGCCCATAACTATGTGCCTTATCTCTGAGAACATTTGGAAATCTACAAACTAAGGAAGGCAAGAGATTTTTCAATAGAAATCAGCATGTAAGGAAAGTGCCGAAATTTACGACAGGTTGTTCTTGGAAAATTCAGGCTCGTGGGAAGACTTTGTAGATCAGGAGTGAAAGAATAATTCTAGCCAATGGGATTCGGATAAAAGTCAACGAATAAGGAGAACTTAGATACAAATAAATATATTTAATATAGCCAATGATGAACATATAACACGGAAATAGGGTAATACACGAGGGAATTTAATTTAGCAAGAGGCATGGCGATGTGATAGAAAACTGGAGTACAGAATCAGAAGTGAGATATACGAAAGAGTCACGAGAGATACGGGGCAGTCGCTGAGGAGATACGAAAGAGACACGAGAGACCCACGAGAGGATTCACTCAAGAGATATACGGAAGCAGGCAGCCTAAGTCATTCGAAAGCAATCAGTCTAAGTCGTCAGTCGAGGGCAATCAAAGTCATTCTAAGTCGGTCGCAGCCATTCTAAGTCATTCTAAGATGATTCTAAAGTCAGTCTAAGTGAGTAGTGAGGTCAGCGACGAGCAGTCAGGAAGTAACCTGCCAAGTTGTAAAATAAATTAGATGTTCAACCAGTGCCGGACTTTATTAATACAGTGAACAATCTCCTTCCCCCTAATGACTTTAAGTCATTAAAAACAGTCCAAATTTACACTGTGATCCCATTCCATCCCCCTGCATTGAAACCACACCTCAAAAATTACAGTTTCTGCTGTAAGGACAATTTGAAGATTGATTGAGTCTGCCATGTTGTTAAGGTAGATGAGATGAAGTTTGGTAGTTTCCAGAAACTGTGATATTAAATCCACCTTAAATATAAATTTATTTCGAAAAATAAATTTCCTTGATTTCTATGGCGCAACCCTTTTAAACAATTGCGCTATTTTTTGTTTTGTTTTTTAATTCTGTTTGTAGGTCATGTGCTGTATGCCTATTTTCTATTCTATTTCCGTTTAATTTTGCTTTCATTTAAAAGGGAGTTATTGGTGGGTTAGTTTAGATAAGGGGCTAATGTAGCAGTTGCAATATTTATTGATAAAGTGGAATTCATAATTTGTTATTTCGGAGTGTAGATGTATATTTTTAAGTTGAATGGGTGTGCCCTGGACTCTAGTATTAACGGAAGGGATTCTTTAATAACAGTTCCGAATAGTTCATCCAGTAAATATACCGATTCTGTATGCGGTAATCTCCACAGCAATTCAGGAGCAATAAGACAACACGTGGTAAAAAGTAATAAAATGAAGTTGAAATATACCTGTAAAACACAATTTTGTAATAAGGAACAACATATTGCAGCTAAAAAAGAAGAAAAGGCATAATCTTTGCAGCCGTAATTAATAAAAGGAGGGACGGAATTGCGGGATTTATTAATTAGTTGATTGTTCGTTATTTGTGTCGTTGATTAAGCTCCAGTTATAATCAAAATTAACAAGCTTTTGTGATCGTTGTTTGTTTATTTAAGGACGCTCTTTAATATCTCAGGTCATGTTGTGGTGGTGAGAGGAAAGTGATGACCATTGATTAGAAGCTGGATATTCCTTAGGTTAATTGGTAGAATGTGATGTTCTTTTCTGTTCTAGACGCTGCTGTGTCCCCTGATCTCTGCTATATCTCAGAATTTTTGCCGAATTTTGTAACACACAAGTATGTCAGAGGGTAGAGGATATGGAAATCAAGCAATAGCAATTATAAATTTAACACCATTTATTAATACTTTAATATGTAGGTATACTGCTACTGGATCGGTCTTCTTTAGGTCTAGAGGAGTTTCTGGGCGTCACTAATGCCACTTTTACACCATCTTATTTGGGACCTATGACGAATTAAGTTCCATACATCGGACACGTGGTTTACTCGAATTGTTCATTACTTTTAATTGTACGTTAATTAATTTACTTCCACGTACTATGTCAGTCCTGGTGGTGTAGTGGTAACCATACTCGCCTTCTAAAACCAAGATCGCAGGCTCAATCCAGGCCAGAATCCATGGATTTTTTCCAAGCCCTGGGTCCCGTGTCGTGCATTTACGGCACGAAAAAGAACCTCAAGCCTGAAAGAAGAGGTCTCTGAGTAAAATTTATCGGTCGTTTCACGCCCTGAATCGAATGGGACGCTGATGACCTGAGATGTTAAAGAGCGTCCATAAAATTAAAAAAAAAAAAAAAAAAAAAAAATATCCACGTACTATCAAGTATCTAACTACTAAGAATTTTTTTGAATGGTGTTTTAACGCCCCTTTTTACTACTGAGGCACCACAGGCGGTGGACACTGATGAACATGAAATGGAATAATACATTGGGAAAGGATTATTTTTTTAAGAAAGGAAACATTCCCGGCCTAAGATTAGGGTACCTCCCCGGCATTTTCCATTTATGAGGACTGAGGAAAACCTGGAAAACCCTGTCAGAGAGGGAAATCCTGGTGGGAATCGAAACCCAGACCTCCCGCTCATGAGTCCTAAACGACTTCGACCACTCGTGGCAGTCTACTAAGGCTTGTTATAGAGCTTAGAACACTCATGGCGAATACTGTTACTGAATATTAAACACAAAACTCGCAGAACTGATTATTACTTAGGCGTACGTCAGACTTCTCGACTGTGTGTTATATTGATCGTTACCGATCCTGATAATTAACTAATACTGCTCTATTGAGCTGTGACCATGACTGACTGACTGACTGCACTGCATCTCTGCGTGTACTCAAAACTGACTGTCGAGACCTCCAAAATTTAACTTTTATTAATTATTCCGTCTTCCGGTCTGGACGTTGCAATAGAACTTGACTTTCTCCCCTTACAGATGGTTTCCTATTGGTTATTATTTATTCAAATACTCTTCTCATTTTTATTATTGGCTGTGATCTTAGATCTTATCACCACGGATTGTTCTGATTTGCTTCGATCTTGGGTGCTCAATAGCTCTGTTTATATTTTATTTTTCCCGTTTGGGTGCCCTAAATATGTTATACACTTTAGACGGAATTGCATCGGTGCTTTTATTATTACGCACTATTGCCTGAATCGACTACACATTTTGACGAAAGAACATTTACTCGACACCTCTTACCGACAGTTTTGTTCCCATTATACTACTCGGAGAACTAGTGGACCAAACCTTGTCATAAACATAACAATGGCAAGTCCTCGGGTTTTCCTGACCAAAGTGAATATATTACGACTTGTTTACCATGGTTTTAAGTAACAGTTTCTCTTTCAAATGTACAGAAAATAAGTATGATGACAATGTTCAGTATCAGTTAAACAATATAAGATACACAATGAAAATGATAATGTCTTATGATTAAATTATTAATTAACGGGTTGGGGATCGAAGTCGGCAAACACTGCTTTAACTTGTATTTATAAATATGTTGCTGCAGCACTTGGATCTACTAGGAGTAACCTCCTCGGCCTAGACACCTCTTCGGTGCATTACTTATACAGGCACAGGCTTCTCCTACTAGTGACGATTTCACCCCCTCCATACGGGGCAACATAAGAAGGGGCAATATAACTGGAATTTTAGCTGACAACTCTGAAAAAATGGAATATACCCACAAACTAACCTTAACCCAGCTCCGGTAAATCCTAGACACCGGTGAATCCAGTGCACTCCTTTTCGTAAATATAAATTAAAAGCGGATTGTGTGTTACTATGAGGGGGTAAATCGTTTTAACTGCAGCATAACCTACGTAGTGTCATCTAGCGCCGGAAATCATAAGCAACTAGGCATGAGGAAAAAAATAAGTTAGAGCAATAAGAAGTGCTGCATGAACTATTCGGAACAATTACATGTTCGTTTTTAGCCATGAATGAATGAATGAATGAATGGTTTTTAACGCCCGTTTTTGCTACAGAGGCACCACAGGCGATGGACTCTGATGATACATGAGATGAAATGATATATTAGGAAAGGATTTACTTTTTAAGGAAGGAATCGTTCCAGGCCAAAGTTTAGGGCACCTCCCCGGCATTTGCCAGTTATGAGGACTGAAGAAAACCTGGGAAAAACCTCAGTCAGGGAGGACGGTCCTGGAGGTATTCGAACCCAGACCTCCCGCTCACGAGTCCTTGCCTTAACGACCTCGGCCACTCGTGGCGGTGTTTTTAGCCATGCAACATCTGTTTAGTCCTTATAGTTTTTCTCGCGCAGGACGATAACAGACTTTATATTTCTTGTTGAGTCGGAGTGAAGAAGATTTTATTTCCTGTTGTAAGTGCAATCTTAATACAAATTGCGAATCTAGAGAGTTAAGGTTTGAAAGCAGTTCATTGTTACAAACTTGTTAAGAGCTTAGCATTTATAGCTATATTTCAGTTTTCCAGTGCAGAATTTCTTTTTCTAAATCCAGACTTTCTCTTATATTTTTCACGCTGAAAACAATGGAAATGCTGAAAGAAATATAAAATGTGTTTATATAAAAGAGCTTTTCTATTTACTCTACGAAATGCTTTTAATGGAGACGGCTATAGTATGATCGCAGAGGAATTTAATACCTGGTTTACTTTTCGGCACGCGAATCTTAGGTGAAAGAATGTTGGTTTTCAACATTTGTTTATTATATTCACCATATGTGGACTATTGAGTGAGGGTTTTGTGATTCGTTCTGTGATTCATGGTGATTTGTTTTCTATCTTGTTGCATTTAATGGTGATGTAAAAGTATTTTTTGCGTTTATTCCTAAGTCTTTTCGTTATTTGTCAATTAGCAAGTTCCTATGCAGTTAACATGCGTGCGTGTTGTACTTTGAAAGCATAAATTATAGCCATGCCATATAATTCAGTATTTTATACGTAGATCATGGGGTGTTGATGACAGTCTGCAGATAGTATAAAATACCAGTTGTTGAGGTGGATGAGACGAAATTAAGTCCGAATGTATGGAATTAGTGTGAGATTAGACAAGATTTATATCAGATCTCTCTATATAAGTGGGTTCCCGAAAACTGTTGTTTAATGCTAACTCCGAATCACATAAAATTGTTTATTTTAAAAAATACTTTCGTTGAATATTTTGGTTTAACTCTTCGGTGAAATTATAGTGTTAAACTGTCATGTAATAACAGGAGAGTTAACAAAACTGTGCTAGGATATGTGACTCGGTTAAAATCTTAAACGCCACCCACCCTGCCAAGAAGTGCATCGACTTTTGTAGCTGAAATCAAAGGAAGAAGGGAAAAATTGCTGCATAGTCTGTTTACATTGCAGTTATACCAGAAATTTAAACAGAAACGGGAATTATATTTTGGGAAGCTCAGTTAAAAATAAGCATATATTCCTATTACATAAAAAGGCATAGGAATACTCGCTGTTACGCATAGACGACATTCAAGCAGAAACCTCTTTAGGTAAGTTGAAATTTTAACTCTTTCATGTAAATATACATTGTCCCTCATTAACTTTTATGTAAGAAATAAAGAAAAATCTTACAAAATCAAAATATACATGACAAGAATACTAGACAAAATGAAAATGTACATAGATCGGCTTCAATACTTTCCAGCCATCAAAAAGAGTTTATTGCGAATGCTCTTCCCTCTAGCCTAAAAGCCTTAATAACAAGGATAAATCCTTTAAATCTGCTCTAAGACAATGTCTATGTAAAAGGGCCTATTATTCTGTAAAGTAGTATATGAGTGAAAATATATTATACTAAGTTAAAACAGCAATAATTTTATGTTAATGCATATGTAAATCTGTATATAGTAAAATTTGTGTGACTGAGTGGTTTATCTGTTTCGCGTCTCTGTTTTTGTTGTTTAGGCCAAGTTGTTCTAGATGTTGCTTTTTCATTTTTATTGTAACTATTTATGCAGATGTACACAACCTTTTTTGAAAATATCTAAGGTGTGCACTGTGGTAATAGTAAATGACAAGTTATATGCTCGTAAGTCTCTGTGACTTCTTCGCGAACTCACTAAATGCTCCAGGAACTAACCTGAACTAAAGGATAACGCGGCTATTTTTAAATATAATGACGTCAGAAAACATACAACAGATGCATTCATAACAATGCAACAATATAAATATGAAGTTAGTAATTAATTCATACACACACACACATACACACACACACATTCATACATACATACTAACCTAGAGCACATCTTGGGTAAATCCTAGGTACCCGAGACCCCAGTGGTTTAGTCTGGCTCGCTACGATCTGACGGCTACCGCACGACTCCTATTCTGAAAACCACATGCAAACATGTTGCTACATCATAAACTTATAAAACAGTTAAGTGGTCAAGTCTGGAAAAAAAAAAAAAAAACCGTAAAATCGCTCAAGCAGATGCATAAATTTTACAAAAATCTAAACCCGAGGCACAGATTCACCGTGGTGGTGAAAATATAAGACATATAGCTGAACAGTACTCTATGTAAAATTATATAGGAGTTGGCAACTCTGAAATATAAAATACGAACTACTGAATAAAGTTCACAGAAAGCGGAATACAAAATGCGAAAATAATACGGAAATTTGCAACATCTAGTTTTACTGCTGGAAACTTGGGACTATGAACTCCGAACTATAATAATAATAATAATAATAATAATAATAATAATAATAACGACAGTAATAATACTCCTTGTAGTCATACTTTAATTAAACTTGCTGTAATAGTGTGTACACTCACTTTATGGTAAGTTTTTGGTATCGCGAAGGAATTTTAGCAACTGTTCTAAATAATTTACTAACAAGTAACGAAATTGAGAGTTAGTGTTTGTAACATTTCTCATTTAGTCTAAAGTTGTGTCGTTTATTGAAAATTTTCTTTTATTTTGAAAATATAACAGAGAAATAGTGCAATAAATTGTGTATTGCAAACGCTTTATTTTTTAATGTTCAACACGTGGAGTTCCATTAAAATATGCCTAAGCGAAGTTTGAAATATAGTTATTTCATTTACTTGGTTTAGAGTTCTCTAACGACTGGTTTAGTAGACCACAATGCGAGCTTGCATAAACGAGCTCTCTGTTTTGTAATCATTGCCTGATTTCATATACATTTACGTTGTATTTCACTTTGTACAGTATTAGCTTTTCAACGATCATACTTCGTATTATAAATGGTGATGGTTTTTCATTATATTCATGTGAATGTTTCATAAGATCTATGACATGTTTCAAAATGCAAGCGTATTGTTCTCTGTGGAGTGCAAAGAGCAATAAAAATCATTGCAACAGGTAACCATGATTTCCCTCACAGATTTCCTTACCCCTAACTCAGATTCCAAATAAAGTTTTCAACGGCTACAGACTGGACTAAAATTGTCTGTTTTAAAACATGAATAAAAATAAATAATTTGTAAATATATCTTTCAAAATTTTAAAACATTCATTAAATTGCTTTTTCCTTCCAAATATAAATGATGGCACAATTATAAACACACAGTCAAAAAATAAACTACATTTTAGATTATAAGTCCTCATACATTTTTTGTATACATATCTTTGTGAAATATAAACAGACTATTGTTTAAAACTATTGAAAACTGAAATGCGCCTAAGTCTAAATGCTGGTAAATGTCCTGATAAATTAAAGTTCTTGCGTGTTTCTGGGCCAATCTGAAATCGGACATCAAGTAACGTTACAAATTATTGTTGTTTTAAACATTGTAATTAATGCATTTTCTCATTTTAGCGATAAGTGTATAGTATAATTTGTGAAAATATACAGTTTCGGAGTTAAAAATATAAACCTAAAAGAATAATGCTAGACATTCAAAATAAAGCTAGTTTTATAGCTGATAGTGCACATTCTATGAATGTGCCTGCAATATTTAATACAATTCAACAAGGCGTAAATAAATTAATTATATTTGACTAGTTTCTCCATGGAAAACAGTGAAAACAAAAATATCACCCGAATGCTCTCTAAAAATAAATGTCAATATTATTTGCATGTTTCCGTATTAAATAATTTAGTTAAATTATATTTGAACCACTATATTTATTTACCCCAATAATTTGCATTTTTTCCATACTTATATTTCTCATTGCCTTTGGGGGAAATCGATAATATATGCATATTTTCTTATAATCCTGTAAATTAATGCCTTATGACTTATAATTATATTTGAGAAGCTATGAGATTAAAAATTAGCTATTACTCAAATTTCTGTTTTAAAAATCTGAAGGGTTATATGCCTATAAAAAGACAATTTTCACAAAATATTGTAACTTTGGCATATTTTTATGAAAAGTATCAGATCTGAGAATGTCATATTTCACAAAAACATGCATATATATCATAAAACATAATGGATGATTTTCTTTTTCGCGGGACCGCTCCACGCGTAACAGCTGGTTCAAGTTGGTATCGCGGTGAACGGGAATCAGAAAGTTATTAATAACTCTTAAAATGTACATTTACTTTCTATATATTTCTAGCATCGCCTTATGAAATTAACCAATGCCCTCTGGAGTTCCCTCAGAGAAATGAAAGAAACTTCTTCATGAATGATATTTTTCAATTCATCTAATGCATGCGGTTTTGTCTTGCACACTTTTTCCTTTAATGCCTCTTCGCCCAGAGATAAACGTTGCAGGGCGTTAAATCGGGAGACCGAGGTGGCCATATGTTGTTAGTGATGAAAATCTATCGTTGAATAATTCATGAATTTTATGCAAGTAGACATGTGCTGTATGTGCCGTTGTAGAGTTCCGATGGAAAGTCGCTAACCTACGTTCCTTCACAGTTAATTCAGGTTAAAAAAAAAAAAAAAGTTGCAAAATATTCTTTACACACCTATCGCCATTGTTTCTTTTAAAAATAGGGCCTGTTACTCTCTCGTCGCTAATGGCGCACCACACTACTATCTTTAGATCATGCAGGGGTTCCCTCGTGAAGTAGGTTAGGCGTTTCTAAACTCCAATATCTGTTGTTTTGTGAATTAACACAACCACTTGTGTGGAACCAAAATTTTGCGTAAAGAAATTTAGATTCGAGTCAATTTCTCATTCATATACACTATTCAAAATCCATTCACAAAAATCCTGGATGCTGGATCACCGGGTTTAAGTTCTTGTACTACAGCAGTTATATAGGGTTTTAACTTCGATAGCTTTGGAACCGTTGGAACAGAAGAAAAGGAAATTCCAGTTTGCTGAGAAAGACGTCGAAATGATTTTTATGGGAACGTTTTAGGGAATGGTCAATGTTATCTAATGTTTCTTCTGCGAGTGCTGTACGTGGATGTGTACGTTTTTTTAATCAAAAACATTCCCCGTTTCACGAACATTATTTATCAATCTATAAATCAACTTAGAAGTTGAATGTCAGAAAGTATTTCTTGAAAAAAATCCGTACATCACGAGCCGATTCTACGCGTAAACACGAACCGTAAATAAATACTCTTTGGGGAATACAGTACCTGGATTGAACAGCATTAGTGTAATTAATACACTGTACTTATTACGCTACCTAATGAATACTCAATACACTTTCACATAACACGTCCGTAAGTTGTTAAGAGTTAAACTCGTGCTGATCTCCCCTCCGTACTCCGCTGGCTGTTGTGTCCCGGTGCCAGCGGAGTCGTCTGCTAGAGACTTCGCGAAGCCGATTGGGAACCAAAGAACCTTTAAATGGTCGAACTGTAGGCCGAAGTATGCGAGGATAGGTTAGTCACTTAAGAATTGAAACACAACGTCGACTTCTTTGTAATAAGAGTTTATTTACAGAAGAATAAGGAAAGAGATTACAAAAGGAATAGTAAGGCAAAAGAGAAACTTTGCTGGGAAATTGCTGAGAAATTTCTAAGTCCTAAGGAAATGTTTCAGGATGTGATACCTAAGTATCAAAGATACAAAATTGTTTGAAGACATGGAAGATCCATAGCAAGGCACGTAGAGTCGTATAGTCTTAGTAGTGTTATGTTGTACCCTCAAAAGAATATTTCTGGGGTCTTATGTATTCCTGCAACTAGGATGACCCGAAGCAGACATATGAATAATTAAGGTTGTCTGGCTGAACTTGCCAGACGCGCATAAATTGGAAGGCAGTAGTTGAATCTGGACATTAATGGGTGGAAGTATGAGAGCGGTCCAATTAACCTTTCAAAAAAAAAAAAAAAAAAAAAAGTCAACTAAGGCAGTTATTTCTGCTTGTTGTGAGATCGAGCGAAAAGTTCATGGAGGTCATATCTCGTCTTTGTTCCCTTCTAAAACACTTGAAATCATAAATATATCTTAGGGAGCGATAAAAGTGGAATAATAGACTGGCCAGAAAATTGAATAAGAAGGAAAGGAAGGTTAAAGGGTTAATTAAATATGCTCTGGCCTTTTGAGGTAAGTTGGATAGGAGACAAGTACAAAATATTGAGAGGTCAAAGGGTTTTCTCTAATTCCTACAATATGTTGGGGAAAATGTATATGCTTGGATGAAGCAGTGGTGTAAGCGACACGGCTATCAAGCGTGGGAACGAAACGGTAACTTCAGAGCTAGATCAACTGCGGCAAAATGCACGTAGAGTGATCTCGCGAAGGGAAGGGGAAAAAACAAACAAAAACGAAAGAAGAAAGAAAGAAAGAAAGAAAAAAAAGAAAAGAAAAAACCACCGGAATATTAATATTTTAAGAATGAGGTAAATTGTTCCAGTTTTCCGTGCGATTTTACTGTGTTTCTTTCCTTTGCTCAGTGCATAATGATAAGATTACACTGAACTCAGTCATTTTGTCCCTGTGTTCCAAGCATCTTTGTCACCGAGCTCAAGGTGAGCTCCATTTACGGCCTGAACTGTTTTGGCCTTTCCTGTGTTTTCCTGAAAACTAACAGATGCGCAGAGTTCTTGTAGTAAGTTTGCAGAAAATTAATGTTAACAGTTGGCAAGCATTACGTGATCTACGAGCAGGAGTGACAGACTTAAGTGAATAACAAATTTCCTATGGACATTAATATATTTTCTCCCTAAATATGCTAGATATTCAGCTCTTCCACGTTTTATTTATTTTTTGTTGGGCTGATGATACCTGACAGAAATGGTTTACCATTGTCATTTGATTGTATCAATTTAATCTTTAAACACCCGTTATTATTAATGGGAACGTTTTTTTTAAAGGAGAAATAGATCACGTTTAGAGTTGAAAGCACCAACTTCTTATGCTCCTAATATTAAGAATGTTGTATTAGTATCTTATAGAAATGCGGAACTTATTGGTAAAAATTTGGAGCCATTTAGTGGAGGCAAATTTGTCAGAGAATGCTTTATAATAGCGACTTAGAAAATGTGTCCCATTTAGTATATATATATGTTCAAATCTGTAAGTCTTTCGCATAGTATTGTGATAGGGCGAATCGAAGATTTGGAATATGAAATAATAAAGGAACGAATAAAATGCTAACTTGTGTTACTGTTTTCTTGGACTAAACATCAAACAGAACTGATAAGGCTCAACTAACTAAAGTTTTGAGGTAGATTGACAGTAAGCTATAGTTTCTCTTAAAACAAAAACCTCTGGAGTGGAAATTTTCAAATCTATTCATAATATTGCAAAAAAAAATGGATTATTTATATCTTTGTTCTGTCGTAAATTTCCTATGTTACTTTTGTATCGAAATTGATGACAATCTTTGGTTTCACGTATATTTGCGAGTAAATGTTTTAAAAATTGAACTACAATAAAAAGGGTCATCGCAACATTACAAGTAAAAACCCCAATGGCTTACCTCCCGAGACTGTGCGCTACTTTGCAAACGTACATTGATAAATTAGTCAAAAGAAAAACATCTCATAACCGACATCCATATGCGTGTCGAACTTCAGTATTCACACACATATCGATAGCCCTTTTCTCATCGTTTAAATAATTAAACAAAACAAATACGATATCATTGAATTTTTCACTTCATTGCTAAAGTGTTTAACATGCATAGATGATGCCAGCAGTGGGTCAACTTTTGTTTTGTATGCTCAACCTTTCTTTAGAGCCATGTTCAATTAAACCAAAGCTATAGTAAAAACGTGATGCTTTCGGTAATTTATTTTGTGTTTCTATATTTTAAGGTTTATATAAATATGCAAAGGTAACAAAGACTATTGCTATAGATTTCTCAGATCATAGCATACAGATTTACATTTCAGAGGTGAGCCTTGCCTTTAGATTTCCTTTTCTTAGAAGCTATTTATTTTTCCACACTTTTATCGTGTAAAGAGCAGCAAGTGTCGGCGGTTATTTATCCGAATTGTTCAAATGTTAACTAAAATTTAATAAAAGTTAAAAAATTGATTTTTAAACATTAAAATAATGCTATAAAGAAAAATTACATTAAAGCGAAAAACCTTTTAAAATTATTATAATAAAAATATTGAGTAATGTATATTAGCATAAGGTGCACTTATCACGCGTAAATACCAACAAGGGTGGCCGAGGTCGTTAAGGCACGGACTCTGAGCGACAGGTCTGAGGTGCGATTCCCGCCAGGACCGTCCTCCCTGACTGATTGTTTTTCCAGTTTTTCCTTATCGTCATACTTGAGAGGTGCCATGAACTTAGGGTAGAATACTTCCTTTCTTTAAAAAATTTTTCTTTCGAAGTCATTATTTGATCTAGTGTATCACCATGTCCACTGCCTTTGGTGCTTTAGTAGTAAAAATGAGTAAAATTGTTTAAAAAAAGCACTTTATATATTTACTGTATTTATTAAAATGTTACAAACTAATAGCAGCAATGAAAATATTTATATAGTAACAGCACGTATTGCAATGATAGAGATTTGAGAGATTTTGACATTAAAATATAGCATCCTCTTAAGGGATAAAGCGGATTTTTATTTTCCAAATATTTTCTACTCGTTTCTGCTTTAGTGAACTATAGAGATTTTGTTTGTTTTTCTTACTTACCAGAGCGAGATATTAAAATTATACTGTTTGCAGAATTTACCACGTAGAAATACCACAAGTACGAAGAACACAACAGAATAAAGACCAAAATAAAACTCAGAAACAATAAATTTTCTTTTTCTAATCAACGTTTCCAAGCCCGGATGGTCTACTAATAAAAACGCGAAGATTATAAATTTCATAAAAGTAGCGTGTGGATAAATGTCATTGTGAGATAAGAGAATTAAAAGGACGACACAAGTTTGGAATAGGAATGAAAATTACTGTTGCGGTGCATTTCATAGCTTCAGATTAACAGTAATTATCTACTGTCACTTTATTTTCACAGAGAAATGACATTTTTCTGCGAAACTCTTTATGCTTTGAAAACAGAATTTACGCAAAATAAAATAATTTTCCTCTGTAGCTTTGACTAGCACAAATTACCATTTGTTCTGTTGTGTGTTGGAGCTTCAGTAATGTGTACGAAGGAAGAACGAATATGTAAAATTTAGCAGATTGTTTCAGTTATTTTTAGTTCGAAATGCGGTGATATTAGAGAAGCATTCCCAAGCTATGCAGTTTGTAATATTCATGTTAGCGGGCAGCGGGTATGCTCGCCTCTTTTCCCTTTATTTTTTAACTGCGCGTGCTTTACCTGTATGTTGCAAAGTGCTGAAGCTCAACTTTGCAATATGTAGGTTTTAAAGCCTTTAGATTTAAACCTCTAGGAATATGGTGTATAAAATATGGTAATAGCGAGATAGAAGTAGCAAATTATATTTTCTTTCCGTGTTTTAAAGGAAAAAGGCATGTTTATATCTATACTAAAATAGATACATATGATGGGGAGAAAAATATTTACATAGAACGAGTTGGAAATCTTTATTTACCCTTTCTACAATGAGGCAGAATTAACTATCTTAACTATAATTAACTATACCTAATACTTTCAGAGTGATCTATGAATAGCAATGTGAGACAGAAAATTTATGATATTCCTGTTTAAAATTAAAAGTTATAGTATTAAGTTTCTAAAAGACCAATATGCCACTGACAAATGAAGCTTCCATTCGAAATGATAGCACACAATAACGGACGGGTCGGTCCTGGTGGTGTAGTGGTAACCATACTTGCCTCCTAAGCCCAATACACGAGTTCGATCCCGGTCAGGACCGATGGATTTTATGGACTTAAAAGTATGGCTTCCTTCTGGAGGGAAGTAAAGCCGTGGGTCCCGTGTCGTACATTTACGGCATGTAAAACAACCTCAAGCCTTAGAGAAGAGGCCTCTGAGCAAAATATGTCGGCCGTTTCACGCCCTGAAAAGAATGGGACGATGATGATCTGAGATGTTAAAGAGCGTACGTAAATAAACCAAATAAAAAAAAAAAATAACAGATGGAAGTTGTGGAGCATGTTTCTGGGCGCTCCGGGCATAATACAATAAATCTACAATCGTTGTAATCATACTTTTGTCACCTTAACCAGTCGGACGGATAGCTTCCTTTATACTGAACGATTCACAAAATAGTTAGTAGTTTGCAAAATATAAATAGCACAATACTGAGACTCAATGCACAGAAAAAGTATCGCTTAACCTGCAGGCTCAAATACATCCAATGTGGGGGGAGGGGATTATCTAGATATCTGTGGTAGAGAAGAAAGAAGTGGTTTCACATGATTCAGATAAGGGGTTTGGAAAGGACACAAAACAGTGAATGTTCTCGGGGAAAGATTTGTCCATTGTGCGGAGAAAGCGATATCTGGAGACATATTCTGGAGAATGCAGGGAAACGGATATTTTAATAAGCGAGCATTTACCACCGTAATTTTTGGATGCCAATAGGAGTTTGAACATTTGCCGGGGAGTGCTGGTGCATGCGAGATACACAATTTTGGAACATTTCTAACGAAAAATGGACAAAGAAGGTTAATGGCTATAGTGAAGAGGGAAGAGTGAGAGAGGGGGTGTTAGTAAATGAAATAAATAGTAAACGGAAGAGCGGCTCATGAATAAGCTGCTATTCATGTTTATGTATTTGTTTATAAAATTACTTATAGAAAACCTATAATGTGTGTGTCAATGATTTGGTTTATTTACGGACGCTCTTTAACTTCACAGGTGATCAACGTCCCATTCAAATCAGGCATGAAACGGCCGACAAATTTTGCTCAGAGGCCCCAGGACCGACAACCTGTAATGTAAGTACAATGATGTGTTTGTATATTTGTAGGTATGCATGTTGATTTTTAATAGTGTTTAACGCCCGTTTTTACTACTGAGGCACCATAGGCTGTGGACACTGATGATAGATGAGATGAAATGGTGAATTGTGGAAGGAAATTTTTAAAGAAAGGAAGCGTTCCAGGCCTTAGTTTAGGGTACCTCCCCGGCATTTGCCATGTATGAGGACTGATGAAAACCGAAAAATCTGTCAGGGAGTACGGTCCTGGTGCGATTCGCACCCAGACCTCCCGCTCACGAGTCCGCTCCTTAACGACCTCGGCCACCCGTGGCGGTATGCACGTACATATGTATATTGGTATGTATAAATATATGTACGTATATATGGCCATTTTTATTGTTACAAGGACGATATTAGTATGTACGGCAGTAAGGCCCTTGTGACAGTTATACTTACTTGAGTGTATTTTGAAACTGGTAGAATAAAAAGTCCATAACTACTAAGCTACGTAACACGATAAATCAGTTAACCGTTGCTCACTGCCGTACTGTCTGTCATGTGGTTATTCCGGGAATTCATAGGTTTCTGGTGAAGAATATTTGAAAATCGGAATATGCTGTCAAAGCATATTTGAAGCATTCCAAGGCAAACTTTTATCCCATTTCTCTTTAGCACCGATTTATCAGTATTTAATTTAAACTTCTTTTAAATCATATAACTTGTTATTTTTCTTCATGAACCATATATTTCCCACCTTAGATTGTTTGTCTTATATCCTTCTACAGTTTTTAAAATATTCCGCTTTGTTTCATTAACACCCGGTATAATTATGTTCTAAAATACACTCTTATAATATATAAATTATGTCATATTTTTCAATTTACAGAAAAAAATAATTAGAAACTTTCTGAAATGTTCACTGTTCAGCGGGCTGTGAGGTACTGGGAGCTTTCGGGCTGCAATTAGCCTTGGTACCAGGTTTGGTTGGGTCGAGGCACAGGCGGCCATAATGACCAGGTTTACTTTTCAGTTTTTCGAGGTGTTTCCTGTAAAATTAAAATATTTCGTGAGGGAAATTAATTCATGGTGATAATTAGTATAATGATAAATTTACCAACAATTAACAAATATGTACTAAAATGTGTAATTTGATTGCGGACTACTTGAATGCAGTTTGGTCTGCCACCAGCGGCAAGGGCCGGCCACTAGATCTTTGCACACCTGTGGATAAACTACTGACATATTCACCCATAAGAACATGGCAATAGCTTGACAAGATAAATAACGAGTAATAAATATATTAAAATGATTTAACACATCAGAATTCGTTTCACCGTTTTCAGAACACACAATAATACTGCTTCAGTTTCTGTGGGGCTTTTCGCAACTTTGTTAGGTTAACCCGCCTAAAAACCACATTCTTGATGATCCCACAGAGCTAATTGTTATAAGTTGGCAGGTCAGGGCTTCCAAATGGCCAGTAAAGTGGTACTAACAATGAAGGTGATCCAGAGCTCTCGAACCGAAATGGCAAAATGAGGAGGTGCTCCACCTTGCTGAAACTACCGTTCCTTCTTGATTCTTTGGGTTTCCAAAAGAGGTATGAACTGGTTTCTCAACATACTAAGATGATAATACTGGTTAACAGCTCCATTAAAACTTGTGGAGCGTAAAGTTGTTTTCTGTCCAAGTTAGCCTGATATGCAGAGAATTTTCTCAATCTTTTTACAAAACATGGGTTATCCTTTGGCCAAAAGCCGATCATTTGTGACCGGGAGCTACTGTATATAGCGCAATCGTGCAAAACATAACTTTGTCATGTTTTGGGATTGTGTCAAACATTGAAGAGGTGCAGCACACCCTTCCTTCGATTTAAATCATATCAGATACTTCCTGAACACACTTATATGGCCACGACTGTAAATCCTTTTTTATAGGACCGAAGTTTACGGACTTTGTTGGTGATTTTTGCACTGATTCCCGGACTTCTCAACTACTTCTTGGTTTATCCTTGACGTAGCCAGTAGTAAAGATCTTCTGTTTTCAGCAAGTGTTCTCTTTGGAGGAGGTTGGCGTTCGTATCGCTGCTGGAAGTCTGTACGACCTGTTCTAAAATTTTTTTCTGTTCTTAGTATTTCATGCACCCAACAGTTTGCAACAATGCGTCCTTAAATGGATAGTCACTGAATCAGTCATTGTTTATATCAATTACGTTATATAATTATATATGGGGATGATGGGACTATGTGTCCACTCAGTACATTGTGAAAACTTCTTATGGAAGGTTTAACTTTGAATTTAATTGTCATGAATGGCTGAAAAATGTTTATATATAAAAATGCGTGCATCATAAAACTAGGTAATACGACGTTTAAAACTTAAATTCTTGGAGAGTGTGAAAAATGTTTTAAAACAATTCTTTTCAAATACTAATTAAAACTGTGTGCGTGTACCTAAGCAGCCAAATTGGGAGAAGTTGAGAGCGTAAGACATTTTCCGGACTTTTCTTTTTTCATTTCCTGCGGGAACACAAATGCTGAAGTTGATGATAAAAGAAGGTATTGCAAAAATTTGCAAGTTGGAGGTAAAAGAAAATCCTTTCTAGATCACTGAAATGAAGGAAATACCAATAACGTAGCATATAGTGCCTTTCTCAGAATAAACATGTCGCCGATATATTGAACTCTCAATCTGTCGATTAAATGCTGCATTTGAGAGCACTTCTGGGAAACTGAACCTCAGACTCTTTCACACTTCGAGAAATGTTTTCCGAGAAATACGGACGGAGTTTTTGTTAGTTAAATGAAAGCGCCTTACCACTTAGGTAAATGGTTTTCCATTTATCTCGCGCAGGAGAGTTCATGTTTCCAAAGAAGTTGAGTTACGTTTTATCGGGAAAATATACGCTCGTCTCTTTCTCTCTCTGTTGCGCGAAATTTGCTGACAGGAAGATACGTTTCTAGGCAAATGAGTGTGAGGTATATGTGCAAATAGAATCTTCTGTTCCATTCACTCACATGAAACGAAAATAAGTTCTTATTTAGCATGTTCGAACAATAAAATACATTATGATTCATTGTGGTTTGTAAATAAACTGGTGTGCTAGTCAAAAGTCTACGCCTGAAAGGTAGTGTTAACACATTTGCTTCCCTATCTCCGTCTAGTTGTTAATCCAACCTGAAGATGCTGCAAATTGTGTACATCCCAAATGCAGTTTTCACGAAAATGTCAATTAATCGCATTGGTTATTGTACCACGAAGGCAAAGCACATGTCCCGCATTCGGGACCAATGATCAGTCATATGGACATTAACCGTAAGAACGAGAGTACTTCCCAACCTCCTTGTTTCTGGTATTTATAAAATATTTTTCGAGTGGGATATTGAGCTGTGAAATCATAGGTTTCTGTATTCTTAACTCCAAATGCTTGCCTACATCATATTTCTGCTCTTTTTCCCCCTCTTCTCATGAATCATAATCTAAGCTGTATTTATAATCTTTGATTTATAGTTTTTTCCTTCTCTGTTCAGAACATAACTTACTACCATAATCACGGCCTTGTCATTAATAGAGTTATTCTTTCACCCTGCCCTATTTCTTAGATATTTCATTAGTCTATATTTGATTTTAGCTGTAGTAATGTATAACATCCAAAAATGTAAATTTACTAACCTGTTCTTCATTTCAAATGCGGTTTAGCCACATAGCTCTACGAGCTTTCCTTATGTTATTTTGGATCTTGAACGACCGCGATCTGCTTTATCAACATGTAGCGGCAACTTGTACATTTTTTTCGCTCTAAGGAAAATTAAAGGCCAAGAAGACACACGAAAACGCTCCCGCGTGTGTGTTTGCAAAAAGAAAGTAAGAGTTTAGCAACATTTACAAGAAATTTATAATTAGTTTATTACATCAATAAATAATCAATAACCTGATTTCAAATATCGTTATTGAGTATAAAATTAAGTTATATGATGCACAACAAGTAATTACATTTTACAACGAATAAATCAAAACATTAAAGAAGGAATAACATGTGTTTACAATAAGCTTTTAAAACATTTTAAAATTTCTGAAAAGCCCCATAAATTACGATTGCTTCAAAATGAGAGATAAAGAAAGCTACCTAACTTGGGTTAGAAACTGTACATACATTCAAAATTACATAAAACAATAAAGCAGATAGTGCACAAGTCAGTAACACTTAAATAGCTCTATGATATAAATTATTAAAGACCAATAAATACACAAGCAACATGTTATTCTTTCCATCAAGAAATCTATGCATAATTAACGTTACAAATATATATACTACATCTAAAACCCTACCACAAAATGGGTCACCTTAGTAGGCAAGAAGCATCCCCTAAAGTTCTAAGAGAAAAACGAAACTAGTCCCATTCCCCTAGGAACGTCTTATCTATGTCCTGGCACTGCGACAGCTCAGAAGAGAATATGGTGCACTGTCCCCGTAGGGAGTGTTAATCTCCAAGCGTTTAAGGCAGCACATGTGCTGACCAATAAAATTAACTGAAAAGTGACGCCATCACGCGTGACAGTATCTAGAAAGGGAACACTCAAATATTACCCGGGAAAGGTGTTTTTGTACTACAACGACACATTTAAAAACCTCTTAAAATGATGAACTTTGGTTCTACAGAAACATGTCCACTTGAGATGATGTCTCAACACAGAGTGGCAAAATAATTTCAGACAGCATGCAATGCACCCATCTTTTAAATCATTAGGATTAGCCATTGAAATCCCTGGAGGGAAAGGTAGTCGGTTCAATCCTTAGTAGCCATATCGTGAAAGATTTAAATAGTTATTAGCTCATTAGTACAATACCTTTAAGATTAACAGTAGTATTTGCTTTAATTACGGACGTTCTTTATCACCGCAGGTCATCGGCGACCCATTCAATTCAGGCGATGAAACGGCCGATATATTTTGCTCATAGGTCTCTTCTTTCAGACTGGAGGTATGTGGGGTAAATGTATGGATCCACAGTGTTACTTTGCTTCCGGAGGAAGGCGTACTTGGGATTTTTACCCCCGATAAAACTCATTGACCATAGTCGGGATTGAACTCGCGATTTGAGTCTATGAGGCAAGTATGGTCACCACTATACCACCAGGACGCATCCCCTTTGAGAATGACTATGATATCTATAACACACTTTAGTCATTTATACTTTGTTATGTTTACCACTGTTTTTACACATTCCTATGCATACAAAAAATGCTACCTGTCTTATTTTCCCCTTCTTAAGTTTTGTTTTTATTTATGTACGATATATAATAAATACGTCAAACTTGGCTAAAACCTTAGCGTCTGTATTCTTTACATTCTAGCTAAAAGAATATGCATAATCTCATTTATATAGAGTGGCCCACCCAAAGCGTTAAAAGGCATTATTTTTTAAACGGATTAATGTAAATTCTGCATTTTCTGAACTTTTCACAGAAAGAGGCTATGATAGCTTCATCGAAAATACTTCAGCAGGCCACATTATTGATTAAAAGTTTTAAGTTCGGAATTTTAAATGGAACGAAGGTTGATAAATATTTTGATTCTTCTCAAATAAAGGAAAGTATTTTTGTTTTCAAAACAGTTATTTTACAATGACATTTTGAGAAATTACAAAATATTTGTAGTCAATCTGCAATTGGGCTTACATCGAGTGGAATTGGAAAAATGGTGAAATTGCTCCATTTTCAGCTTGTACTTAAAATTATAAATGTGAAAATAATTCAACTTGATTACAAACATATCAGCCTAATGTCAATCTAATTAAATATATAGAATACATGCCAATCTAATTAAATACATGTCAACTTAACTAAAAACATTTCAAGCTAATTAACTGTAATCAACCTATTTAAATGCTTGGAAACTTAATTAAATACGTGTCAGCCTAATTAAATACTCGTCAAACTAATTAAATACACATCAGCGTAATTAAATATTTGTCATTCTAATTAAACATTCGTCGTCAGCCTAATTAAATACATTTCAACCTATATAATTGTATGTCAACCAAATTAAATGCATTTCTACCTAATTAAGTACATTTCAACCTATTTAATTGTATGTCAACCTACTTAAATGCATGTCAACTTAATTAAATACATTTCAACCTATTTAATTGTATGTCAACCTATTTAAATATATATATCAACCTATTTAAATGCATGTCGATCTAATTAAATGCATGTAAACCTAATTCAATACACGTCAACGTCTACATAATTGAATGTACGTAAACCTAAATAAATGCATTTCAACCTAACTGAATACTTTTCAACCTAATTAAATGCATTTCAACCTAATCAAACGCATTTCAAGCCATTAAATGCACATCAACCTAATTAAATGCATTTCAACCTAATTAAATGCACTTCAAATTTATTAAATGCATGTGAGCCTAATAAATGCACGTCAACCTAATTAATTGCACGCCAACCCAATTAAATGCATTTCAACCTTATTAAATGCATGTAAATCCAATTAAATGCATATCTATCTAATTAAATGCATTTTAGTCTAATTAAATGCATTTCAACCTAATTAAATGCATGTCAACCTAGTCAAATGCATGTCAACCTAGTCCAATGCATGTGAACCTAATTAAATGCACGTCAACCTAATTTAATACATATGAACCTAGTTAAATAGATGTCAACATAATGAAATATATATGCATGTCAACGCAATTTTGCTTCTGGGAACGAGGGGCTGGATACCACAGCTAGCCCTGCCAGCTGTGACCATTGATCGGTGGCATGTCTAGGTATCTTCATCTCAATGATCCGACTTGGGCCGGTATATCAAAGAAAACAAGATATAAACTCCTATTTAAACACAATTATCAAAATCACGAACGGCTTTGGTGGTCTAAGCATAACTTGAAACAAAACTTATTAGAGAATGATAAACCAAGCCGTTATTTTGCATTCTTTTATTAATCTCTCAAACTTTTCATTAGCATCTGAACACTTTGATAGTAATTCTCTAACGCTTAGCACCATACAGGAAGTAACAGTGTTAAAAACTTCCCTTATTCACCCCATCAAACCTTCTTTGGTTGAAGGTACTGTGGACATAGTTTTTTCTTCTATGAAGTGTAAGCCAATAGTATATTGTCAGAATGTCGATGCTCACAGTTAGCCCTGCCTTGAAATTGCCGTTGATCAATGGAAGGCGTTTATCGAATCTGGGTCTCGACGGCCCGACTTGATCTTTCATATGGAGTATATGCAGTGATTTAAGTTCGACTTTATACATCGTATCAATTTCTCAAGACACATATCTTTCTTTTTTTCCTGATGAGATGTGTTTTCAATGTGCGTTTTATCGAATATCTTATTTACACAATTGCTCTATTTATACATTTAAGAAACAATACATTTGAATTTTGAGCGGTAACAAAATCTTTTTACCAAAATGTATTTTCCTGTACTTTTAAAAGAAAACCAGCAATAAATTATAAATAAAGAAATAAATCAAATATATGACACTTATTTTTTCTCTACCTCACACATGCATACAGATTTAGTTTTATGCCTAAAATAATTAAAGAGATGAGATTTAGGAACTAATGTTTCTTTAAAAATTAAATTGTAGTAACATCCCTAATGTGTAATAAACTTTAGCTTAAACGCAAATAGACGTCTGTTACATGTACGTGAATGCTGAATTACTTACAGAACAATGTGCACTTTAAAAACACTGGAACAAAAAGTGTGTCGCTTATGAAATGGATATCCCACCGTTACAGCTAAAATCATTGAGCCTGAAACAGGAGCTTCAACATGAGCTTTAGGTAATCATAAATGTACAAAATACATAGGCATCCTTACCAAAAAAAGCCAAAATTATTCTAAAATAAACAATAGCATTAACTAAATCTCCAGATACAATATATATTAAAGGAAAAATTAAATATTTAATCTCTATAAAATCATAAAATACCTAACAATAAAGGTAAAGAAGTCATTAAAGTATATAAAAGCATATAAAAGTAAATAAATATCAGCCTGTAAACGCTCATGTAATTGTAATAGTCTTTTTTCGACTACTTTTGTCACAGTTGTGATTTTTTTATGGTTTTTATTAACAAATTCAATATACTCATTGTGCAAATGAATGCAAACAAATACAATTTTTATGAAACCTTATTTATTTTTCAAGTTTTGAACTTTTTATATATTCAGCATTAATTTAATTACTTGTTATTGTTTTGCATGTCCTACTTTAAACTAAATAAGTTATTTGATGTTGTTTGACATTAAATCCAACAGACCTTTGAACTTTTCTTGATTTTTCTCCATCGTGAACCCACACACGGGAGCTACAGCTCAATTTCTCTTAAGTGGTGCAACAACTTTTCTGAATATGTCTGCATACAGAGCATACATTCCTGATAATATTCATGCCGGGAAAATTACCTTGCCAATCCAAACTTAAATGACGGAATGTTCTAACTTTCTTGGAAGTACGGCAACTGGCTCGGATCTTGCTGGAATATATCCCCTCCTTTAGGACGCAATTTTTGTGCGCTTAGTAATTGTAAATACTTCTCACTGTTTGTCATTCCTACACATGAAACTAAATAACCAGTTTCATTATCTGACAAACAACCCCATACATTTGCTTGATGTGGATGATGAATGTGCTTAGGTGACAACTTTTAATAGTCATACTTCTATACCCACGCATGTTGTACTGTTAACGAACTGAACGTAAAGTTTTATTCATCAGAGAACACTACTTGCCTCCAGTACCCAACAATCCAATATCTGTATTTTCTTTCCATTTCCACCCATTTTGCTGTCAGGAGGTGTTTCTTTATGTGTCTTCTAGAGTTTCCACCTGTTTATATCTGCGTTTCATTGACTAGTTAAATTTGTTGAACAGCTGATACCGGAGCAGCAATTTTGCTTTAAACCAACACACTCGACTGCTCAACAATTACTGAGAGTTTTTTTTTTTGTTTTCATTTGCTTTATTTTATTTACAGACGCTCTTTTACATCTCAGGTCATCAGCGTCCCATATAACTCAGGGCGTAAAACGGCCAACAAATTTTGTTCAGAGGCCTCTTGTTTCAGGCTTGAAGATCTTTTTCGTGCCGTAAATGTACGACACGGGATCCACGGCTTTACTTTCCTTCCGAAGGAAACCATATTTAGGATTTTTATGCCCGAAGAAATCCATCAGTTCTGGCCGGAATTGAACCCGCGATCTGGGGTTTAGGAGGCAAGTATGGTTACCACTACACCGCCTGGACCGACATTACTGAGAGTGATTGGGAATACAAAACTTTGATTTTGGTGCCTAATTTACTCCGCCACTGTGTTGCTTGATATACAAAATGCTTTCCCAGCACCTGGCACACAGCGCTGCTATTAAAGCTCATTCGTGCCAACATCCCTCATCCGATTTATTACGCAACTTTCTCTCTTGTAGAAAATTCAGCGTCAAGATGGAAAGTCCAGCATCCGACTAAAGACAAATAAGTGAATTACTGGAAGGCAGTTTACCATCGTCCACAGTATTCTTCGTGTAAGAGGGCCGTTCAATTAGAATTGTCATAACTTTCTCACCAGTATAATTACTGACGCTAAAACTTAACTTTACACTGTTTTATTAGCTTAATGCGTAATTTACACGTGGTACTAAGTAGTTTCACTGTTGGTGCTTTCGGTTCCCGTCTGTGAAAAGTGTGCAAGTTAAGACATGTTCAGCTCCGCCTACAGCCAAACGTAGGTGACACACACGATAACAATATGCTGCTCTGAAATTCTGCATGTGTCTCAAATCTTCAACTGAAGCCCACTAAATGTTACATGGAATAATTTTTCTTTATCACAGAGCTCGAAAATGGTTTAAAATATATCAAGACGTGAGGCAATCAATTTCAAAGGAGGGTGGACCCAGCTACAGTTTGTACTCTAACGGAAGAAAAAATTTACATCACTGCTGTCGTTGTGAGAGAGGATCGTCGAATAACATTTACAACACTTTCACACATTCTGAAAATTTCACTGGGGTTACTCACTCGTTGATAACCGAAATGTTGCACATGTTGCGCGTGTTTGTGCACGGTGGTTTCCAAAACTGCTTATTTTCGAAAAAAAGGAAGTTCACATTGCAGGTTTGCATGTAGTTGAAAATGTTACCGGAAGATGTGGTGTTTCTTTCAAAGGTAATCACTGCTGATGAAACTGGTCTACATCATTTAGTTCCTGAGAGCAAACAGCAAAGCTGTGTGGAAATCCTCATTATCACCAATGCCACAAAAAGCAAAAGTGATTGTTTCTGCTGGGAAATTTGTGGTCATCTCATTTTCTATATTCAAGTAATGGTTTCCAGCAAGTTGTACCTGCACTACAAGTGTAACTGAGCAATACAACAGGGATATCCTGAAAACTCTATAAGACCATGTCACACGCAACAAACTCACGATAATGCATGGCACCACATCGTAGGATGTTAGGCTGAATATCTCTCCAAAAGCAATGTGATGTGTGCCCCTCAGCCTCTTTATCGTCCAGATTTAGCCTCTCGTGACGTCCTTTTCCCCAAATTGAATATACTCCTTCGTGGGAAGCATTTTTGTAGCTAGGGAGTTGGTTCTGAAGCACCTGTCAAATAATGGTTTCCAATTTGTCTTGCAGACTGGCAGAAACGCTGAGACAGGTGCATTGCATCCAATGGGGACTACTTTGAGAGAGATCAAAATTATGAGGAGTAAAGACATGTTTTCAAAAGAAAATACAACCGTTCTTTATTGAACAACTGTCCTACAATGAAATTGGTTGTATTCATGGAAGGTTAGGGGCTACTCCGCTCCGACTTACATAAGGACCAAAACATCTCCCTAAGGAAAACACTTTCGGCACCAACTCTGGATTCCTATCGTGATTGCGCCAAATTACCGGTCTGGAACATGTCCTCGATATCATTTGGGAGAATCTCCATAAAGCATGCATCATTTTGCATAGCATCCTAACAAATTAATCTTAGCACTTGGTAACTATGACAGGCTCGGCCGCGGACACTCAGCCCAACTACTCTCAGGGGCAAGGCTGGGTCCAGACTGTAAACAAAGAGTGTGATGTTCCCCGGTGTCAGCGGGCGCCTTCCAAATTTTCCGATTCCCTTTCTCAGGGCAACATCTGTCAAATCCCGAGCTGAACCTCGCTAATGACTGACACTCCCATTTCGGGTTAAGTTAAGTCGGATAGGTGTTCAATATGTCATCCATCACTATACGTCGGCAACTGCCCGGAAGTATTCGGGGAAGCGCTTAAATCCATTCCCAGTGGTATCAATTCTTCAACAAATATTTACTTACCGTTAGGCAACTGAAAAGTTGAAAAGCTGGAGACTGTTGTTGTTTGACTTCATGCCCCTGAATTCCCTAGTGCCTTGAACTGTTTTCGATCACGTCTCCTCGAATTCTCGGAGTGATGTGTGTTGTATTACCGCGCTGAAAACATAATGCTACACCACTCCTCACATCTTTTACCATAGGGTCAATGAAACAAAATTGTAAAACTATCACAATAATAATATAATTTATTATACGACCACTGCGGGTAACTAAAGAGTTTCTTCTCTTATGAGGAGCCTGCATAACATTCGAAGCTGAAATTCCTCCATTATATCATAATAATTACTGAGACAACAGAGTGAAGATGTCTTGAAGGAAAGATAGTATACACGTTGTCACACATGCGCAGAATACTCTATATCTCCTCCTACTTTCCTTTCACTGCGTCTCGCCCCGTAAAGAAAGGGACCAGAAAGTCAGACAACATTACTACAATAGGCGAACATTTACTTTATGATTGACACTTGAGACCTGTTTATGCCGGCGACTCGGCTGGCGAGAGTATCGTCTTATCGCTGACCAATTGGGTGACAAAAACACATCGTCAGAGGCATGACATCATTGGTGTTGCAACAGTTAAGAGCTAACGAAAATTACGCAGTAGCAACGCCTTTTTATGAAAATACGTGGAAAGAAGAAAGCCTTCTAGAAGTATTAGGACGTTTTATAATAAACTCGGGTGGAGCCACTGATTTCATTGACAGTGACAGTGAACATAGTGAAATGGAAATCAACTGCAAAGAGTAGAAGGAAGAAGATTATCTTGGAGTGCCGCCGTTGGTGATGAATAACGAGTGACGGGATGTGGCAACAGCGAGCGAGTCACGTCTTCAGCTTCTTCTGTAGGCCAAAACTTTTTGCGGAGGTTCATTTTGCTTTCCCTGATAAGATAGGTGTCTTTACCTGTTGAAATTCTCTTTCTTCCTCATCATCCTCTCTTATTATGCGGTTCTTGTCTTCGTTTTGCTTATTTTATCAACTGCACCAAAATTAATATCTTTATGCAATACACTTTGTGTTAAAGAAGAAATTGCTAATGCAGGGTCATAATAACTAAACGCTGAATATGTGTCAAATACATTTTCTAACACAGCAAAGAAATGTGCATTTCAACACTAACACTGTATAGGATAATAATGCTACATATTTTTAATACAACAATAGAAGTAACAGTAGCTTTACTTTTAATTGTCGAGTAGCTATGGAGAGAGGAAAGAAAAAAACAACGAAAAGCACATAATAGCAAAAGTGTCAACTTGAAATTAAGAAATGTTACTGTTTGTCCACATTAATTTGCCCAAGGAGGTAGGGAGTAATGAACATTGTATAAACTGTCACCAAGCTACATAAACGAGATGACCAAAGGAAATTTTAAGCCGAAATAGGAAAAGCAACCTCTGTGAGTGGAAAAATAAAATGGAAGTGTTAAAGAGCATAAGAAAGGAACAAAATATTTTGACTTATGTAAAAGTCCTAGTTGCAAGGAAGTACTTCCTGAATAAAAACAATTATTTATGATGACCATTCCCTTATTTAAAGGTGGACTTGAATATAAAAGCTAAAGGAAATAGAACTTCTTGGAAAAAAAGGAATATTTCGTTATAAATGAAGATTTGTGTAAGTCTGCAACAATAAATACACCATGTAAATAACTTTTCCTATAGTCCACTTACTATTCTTGATACGAAATAGACTGTCACTAATTTATCTTTATCTAAAACGACAAATATCTTGGGACTCAAATGATAAGTACATACTACTAGTCTATATTCTGTAAAATTAATTCTCAAAATCGCATGTTAATAACAGTCCTTCAGCCGCTCAAAAATAAAATAAATACAGAAAAAATACAGTATAACTGTGTTGCATCATTTCAAAACCGACCAGGAATATAAATCTATACACAACAGCGGTAAAATTGCCACAGGAAATAAAAAAAATATAACTGTTCTTTGTGTCGATCTACAATAAGTGCTCCTCTGTCTGACACTCATGCACTACCACCAGCTATCCAGCTACAAATTTGCTTTACACGATATGGAACGAAATCAATCTTTAACGAAATAATTGCGAAGAGAATAGACAGAAATAGCAACGTGTCTACTGAAACTTAAGTCAACAGATCTGACTGCAGAAAACTTGTTGCATAGTCAGATTTATGTGTGAATCGAAATAATATCTGGAGCTGTTTAGAAACACGTTTACTTCAGGCTTCCAAAAGTTCCTTTGTTCGGGTCCGGCGATAGAGGCTATGAAAAAGCCTCATCTGAATAGCGCTATGAAATGGGCGAATCTTTTCTTTTAAGATGTTTAGAAATAATTGAAATGACCAGATATGGCTTTGAACCAGTGAGGAGGAGCTTTGTGGGGGGGGGGGGGGGGAGGAACTGAAAATTACAAGGAATATGTGTAAAATGTTGATATCAGATGAAATTAATGTTGTGCGCATTAAGAAGTCCCACACTACAAAATACCATTAAAAGTTTTCCGGGTATGCCATCAAGAAACTTAATAATGGACACAATTTAAGTTTTCATTACCAAGTACATGATCGTAATCTACAGAACTTTCTCTCTCTTTTCAAATAGTTTCCATATCTTTGCACACATTTTCCCCATCGTTCTGCAAGTTTGAAAATACCCTTACGATAGAACTCCATTCCAGCTGCACGAATACATTGACGCACTGCTTTCCCAATATCCTCCAACGCATCTGTTCCTTAACAGAACCAAAAGATGGTTGTGGGAGGGGGCCAAGTGGGGACTGTAGGGAGGATGCGGAAGAGTTTTCCACTTAAATGTTCTGATCTTTTCCATTGTGACACGGGCAGTATGAGGACGCGCATTATCCTGTTGCAGTATGATCTTTTTTCCAGGCGCTTATCGCGCAATGCACGATGGAGCTTCCAAAGTGTCTGCATATAGCGGGCAGCATTTATGTTTTGTCCAGGTACAAGAAAATCAACCAGAATGCAATCTGGTGCATTTCAGAAGACGCTACCCATAACCTTCCCAGCATATCGCACTGTCTTCGCTTTCTTCTTCGACGGCGAATCCAAATAGTGCCATTCTATACTCTGGCGTTTTGTTTCAGCCTCGTAATGATGGAACCACCTTTCATCGCCTGTCACAATCCTCGTCAAAATATCATCACCTTCATTTTGAAATCTCTGAAGATGGTTTTGGCTGGTGATTATTCTATGAAGTTTGTGGTCTTCGGTCATTAAACGTGGGACCAAATGGGCACAAACTTTTCGATAACCTAAGCTTTTTAACAGTTCTTGCTCTGCACTATGTCCTACTGCATGTTTTGCAGCGATTTCATCCACAGTGATACGCCTATCTTCTCTAATGAGCTCATCAATTCTACCCTTGTTGCGTTCCTTGCAGGGAGTTCGCGGGCGACCGCTACGAGGCTCATCTTGGACACTCCTTTTTCTATCTTTGAAATGTTTCACCGATCTCCTAAAATTGCTAGCACCCAAACAGACATCTCCATAGGTACGTTGACGTCTGAGGTGAATTTCAGCAGCAGATTTTCTCACCTTAACAATGACAACACGCTGTCGAAACGAAAAATTGATGTCCGCTATTTGAAAAACTGCCTGTGGTCACGTGATAGAAGCTAATAAGGTCACTATATGGCAACATGTGGTGTAAAGTCTGTGGATTACAATCCTGAAGTCCTTTTTGTTACATTGTTGGAATTTGAATTGTAACAATGAGTTGCTCACGACTTTCAGTATGACCCTCGTACCAGATCTGTCAATTTCATAAAAGAAAAATAAGGATCAGCAAAATATTTTAAAGTATCTGAAGGAAAAGCAAACTATTTAAATTTAAAAAATGACTAATCAGCGTTCAGGTATTATATTTAAAAGAAGATATCGAAAAATATATATTTTAAATGTATTTTTTTTACATTTTTAGTAAATAAATGCCTATTTGAGTGTCTGTAAAATAGAATATTACATTTTTACGCTCATGTGTTAAAATTATATTTTATCTGTACCAAAACATTGTACAGAAATGCAACAATCCAAACTGTGGTAGAAACATGTACCTTAACACGTTATATACCGTGGCCTCATTTCGCTACGCATTTGGAGTTTCATACGCTAGTAGAAACCGATTTACCTTCAGTGAACGCATTTAAGCTTGCTCAGTCGCGTTGTCGGAACTTCTGCGCTTAGCGGTTAGCAATCTACTTGACCATTTTTCTTTTCAATATCGCAAAACGCAACATAGACTTTTGCTCACGGTTATGAAACGTTATTCCTTTGTTTTATTTCCGAATGCAAAATCACGCCGTTCTTCTTCCATTATATTCTTATTTTAAATGAGCTTATGAAGAGTGAACCACTCTTGACCTATTTCGTTATGCGCTTTCTCTGAAACGTTATTATAACTGTTTTTATTTTGAGCTATTGCACCAAATGAGAAATTATTTTATTCCGTAGTTACGCTATGTTCGATAACAGCTGTTCAATAATAACCGACAATTTTTACAGGAATGATTTCTCGCTATAAAGTTCAACTTTGCAATATTTTATTATATTAATGCGTAAAGTACATGTACTAGTTTCATTGTTGTCGCTTCTGTTAATGTCGGTCCTGGTGGTGTAGTGATAACCGTACTTGCCTCCTAAACCCAAGATCGTGAGTTCAAACCCGGCCAGGATCGATGCATTTTTTTCGGGAGTAAAAATCCTAAGTATGGCTTCCTTCGGAAGGGAAGTAAAGCCGTGGGTCCCGTGACGTACATTTGCGGCACGAAAAAGAACCTCAAGCCTGAAAGAAGAGGCCTCTGAGCAAAATTTGTCGGCCGTTTTACGCCCTGATTTGAATGGAACGCTGATGACCTGAAATGTTAAAGAGCGCTCGTAAATAAACAAATAATAAAAACATCCCTTTACCGTCTGTGAGAAGTGTGTACGTTTAGAAATGTTCAGTTCCGCCCACAGCCAAAGGAAAGTGGCACGCGACAGCAGCATAAAGCTCTGAAATTCCACTTTTGTCTCAAATCTTCAGCTGAGGCGTATTTAATATTACAGGAGGTATTAGAATGATTGTTCTTTATTATAGCATATCTCGAAGATGGTTTAACATTTTTTAATTTCAAAGGAAAGTGGACCCGCACTTCAGCTTGTGCTTTAACGGAAGAAAACAATATCACCACTGCTGTCACTGTGAGAGGACATCGTGGAAAAACATTAAGAACTCTTTCAGACATTATGAAAATTTCACTGGGTGCCACTCATACTTTATATCTGAGTAGTTGCACCTGAGACGTGTTTGCACACGGTTGTTGGGTACCAAACTGCTGATTCCAGAACAAAAGGACGTTCGCGTGCAGTGGAAGATCCGCAGCTTCTTTCAAAGGTAATTACTGCTGATTAAACTTTTGTACATTATATCGTTCCTGAGAGCAAACTTCAAAGCTCTGTGTAGAAATCACTGCAAAAAGTCAAACTGGTTGCTTCTGCTGAGAAAGTTCTTATTTTTCTGTATTCAAGGAATGCTTTTCCGTACCTGCACACAACTGTAACTGGTAAATGTCACATTTCTTTGCAACAAGGTGGATGCTGTACCACGATAATGCACGGCTACCATCGCAAACGTTATTGTATATTCCAGGAAACTCAATGTGAAGTGTCTTCCTCATCCTCCCTGTAGTCCATATTTACCGCCGCATGACATTTTCCTTTTCCCCAATCTAAAGAACTAGCTAGAGTTTCGTGGGAGGCATTTTCTATCATCAGGAGCAGTCGAGGGCGATTCTGAAGTACCTGTTTCCAGAAATCTGAAGATCGGCAGAAACGCTTGGACAGCTGCATTGGATCCAACGGGGAACTAATTTGAGAAAGGTGGAATGAGTCACAAAAGATTTATGATCATTTTATTTAACATCCCTTGTATTTATCGCCAACATGCTTAGTTAATTATTTAATGCGCATAATTTACTGTCTCTCTCTCTCTTTTTTTTTTTTTTTTTTTTTTTTTTTTTGAGTCTCGCTCATGCTACTGAGGGAATGTTTTTCTTTTAAAGTATCTCACTACGAAACATTGCACAATGCAACTTATTACCTGTAAATTACTTATACATCCCATCACGGGTGATTCAGAAAAGTCCAGAGTTCGGTGTGGCGATCTTAACAACGTTTGAAAACCTTAAAGTCCTCTTACCGCTTACGGAGATAGCAATTAAAAATGAAACTTGAATTTGAAAACTATCTACACTTGTCATTGAGTTCTTGGAATTGTCCAAATGTAGGTCTGCACTACGACTACATAACGCAAACTTTGGCGACTTATTCGGCATAAGACATTATTGACTGTCACGATGTACTGCATTGTTAAAATGAACGAGTCATCACCTACTTATCTGTAAAAATCCATTAATTTATGCGAGCGCTCGCAGGCAGCTGACTTTAATCCAAAGAACTCAGAAACGAGGCAAACTGATTGTTTATATTCTCTTAGAAAAATTGCTTCCACGTAATTTTCTGACGCCGACGGAGTTCACACATGTACGAGCATAATACTCGTTTAAAATGTAAGGAAAAGAAGATTGGTTAGCTCTTAACTAAATTACCTTATGTGGCGCGAAATAACCTCCCCATAACGTGATCATGGTTCAAGTATAATTGCCCTCCACTGGCAACGGGGCCATTAAAAACCAATAGCCCTTATTTTTGTTCACGTTTTGCTAACTTTTATAATTTCCTGATCTTAAAAATATTTCCTGTTAGCATTGAATCGTCATTAGATTAGATTACAATTATTATATGAAATATTAACAATACCATCAATTAAGAAATATAACTTTGTATAAAATACGTACCACCGCAGTAAACTCTATAAAGAATATTTTTAGATTTTTACTCTATTGAATATCACATAAATTTTAAGAATTATTATATTGATGTTAACGCGGAGTCCTCGGATAAATACTCTTTCTGAATGAAATGTATGTGAAATTCTTTACACTAATTATAAAATAGTATATAGGTATGTATTTTAAAAACATTGATATTAATTTAGCTTAATTTTTGCGCTTGGAATAAATATACGGATTACTTTTCAAAAAATGTACTCTGTGACAGATTTGAATTCTGGGGGTGTGGGAGTGTTTGGCTATTCAAATACTTGAGGCCTAGTTTGTTCATATTAATCCCTTATAGTGTACTTAGCGCATGTTTAAATTCTGATTTTGTAAACCAGGATTTGATCGAGAGTTTTTCGGAAATTTTATGCTCTTCTGGCTTTTTTTTATTGCTTTTCGAGAGTGTGGACATTTTGTAGGAATTTTGCATTCTAAACTGAATAGAATATTTTGGAAGTAAAGTATCTACCACACGCCCACGCACCTGCGCGTGAACAAATGTTATATATCTCACAATTTCGGCCTCGCAGCTTGTATCCTATTAGTGGTGGCAAGTGCATGAATTGTTCATTTGCTCTAAAGCAGCTAATGGTCCATACACGTGTTCTAGTCGTTAAGAGACCTATCTGTATGTAATACCATGCCCCTGCTGGAATGTTCATAGATCAGTTTCCACCCTCATCATCACTCAGCCGTGATTACTAAACACATCAATCGCAAACAAATCCATAATGCTGAAAACTACACCATGGGCACCTATTGTAATGACTCTCTTCACTCCATTTATCTTTAAAGAGGTCTCAAATCTTCCAATTAACACAATCTGGGCCAGTCGTTTTTCATATCTAACCAACTACATATCCTCCTTTGTATAATTTCTGTGATAAATAGTTTAGTGTTTGCCCCCTAATCAAGGTACTAAAACTCTGTTTCTGGCGATACATGTTCCCACAAGAATCGTTATTTTGTCTTCCCGTTACAGTTTACGTTCATAGAACTATCCGAGCTTTGATACACAAATAAATAAAAATAATAAAATAAATATTAGAATTAACAAAAAATTATTCTGCCGGAGGTGTCGCTAAGTGGTTAGACAGCTACCCTTCCCCTGTTGCAACCCGGGTTCAATAAATGTCAATCAATTTATTAGCCTTTAACTATGAAAAAAGAGCATTTGTCAAATAAAACAATTAACACTTGTAAAGTGCGGAATAAATCTTATTAATCTCGCTGCATCCCACCGAGTTCCAATCGTATATTCTAACCGCTTTCGTTTAAACAATAACGCATTGTCATGAGATAGCTGATAGTTCTGTAGGCGTTGCAACTGCTTATTTCATACATCAAAGATTGAGCAAAAACTACGCACATTTCCCATATCTCATCCCATTAATAATATCTGAGAGTGCATTAATAAATAAAGAATAAATTAATAATATATTTACTTTCACTTACACACCGGATCTCTGTTAGCAATAAATATGCACTGAAAGAGATTGCAGAAACGTGACAGCGTTGTTTTCCTAAGTGAACACAAATACGTGTATCATGTCAACGTAGCACAAATAAGCAGCTGGATGATAGTTCTACTCTCAGTTCCAGGAAAAAAGACCAGCAAAGCTTGTTCATACAGTAATATCTAAACATTAAAAAACTCGTTAATACACCAAAATAAATGCACGCTTCACCATGAATAAATACTTTTAAACTCATCCATTGTATTGCGTAATATTTTCAGCCAATTTATTGTACAATTTAATATCAATTACTAAGTGAACAGATGCGGACATGTGAAGCTTGTATTTAACAATGTTCAATTTCCTATTTATTTTATTGCAAGTATGGTTGTTTCACATACGATTTAATTCATTTGTATTAAACTATGTAAATATAATTAAAGGATATAACTATTTAAGATTACAATAGATAATGTATTAAATTAAGCAAATAGAGGGTACATAAAAGCATGTGAATTAATGGAAATTAAAATTCTATAAATTTTTCTTTAAAAAAAGAATATTTGTTTTATTTATTTATGCATTTTTCGCTATAGTTGCCACAATAACTGAAACCAAATCTCACTGGCTGAAAAAATGATCAGTTCCTGTAGACAACCTTGTAAGGCAGAATAGCAGAAACATTGTCATTGAGCAGGGAACTGTTCGGCTTGCATGGGGCATCTGCTGCTTTACTAAGCAGAGAGGAGTCCGTTTCTTTGAAGATGGTTCTGCACAGACGTTCTTCTCTCAGAGTATTCATAACCTTGTGACGCGCTGGGACACTTGCTTGAGCGGGCAAGGTGACTACATGTAGCAAATATGTCGCCAATGTATGACTTTTACTTTCTGTATGTTCATATATTCCAACCATAAATCGTCACAGAAAAATAATCTCCCCTTTATTTGGGCAAACCATATATTTTCCTAGCTTAACTAGGCAATATTTAGCGATTATATATAAATAAAATTTGTACCAGATTTTTCCCATTTTTTAAGCAAATTCAAAAATAGACACATACTAACAAACACCTATCTAATCTCTATCGTAATGTACCACCACGGGTGGCCGAGGTTAAATCGCGGACTTGTGAGCGGGAGGACTGGGGTTCGAATCCCGCCAGGACCGTCCTCCCTGACTGAGGTTTTTCCCAGGTTTTCCTCAGTCCTCATAAATGGCAAATGCCGGGAAGGTACCCTAAACTTTAGGCCTGGAACGTTTACTACCTTAAAAATAAATCCTTTCCCAATATATCATTTCATTTCATGTTTCACCAGTGTCCATCTCCTGTGGTGCCTCTATAGTAAAAACGGGCGTTAAACACCATTCATGCATTATATCGTAATGTAGGATTGCAGGGAATATTTTGTTTGCATATACATCTTAAAGGTGTATTACATTATCCTGTTTGATTAGCTACAGTAGGGTTATTTGAGTTGCGCACCAGCAGAATGCAGCTGCGTACTGGTAGAATCAGGTCGTAAAGTCATATAATTCATGTGCAGGTACAAGCTTGTAGTTTGTTGTCAGAGTGGTTTTGCCTACGTATATTATCCGTGTGTAAATTGTGTACTAATTATTCTCCGTTAGTTATGACACTACGAAATATTGTCGAGAAGATCCGAGTATTAAAAACAATGCTTACGTGGAAGCGAATATTTACGAAGTGGTAATGCGTTTTGCAAGAAAATATTCAGGCAATCGTGTTTCTGATAGAGAAACTTGTTTGCCAATCTTTTAAAAAGTTACAAGAGATAGTTTCTGTCAATTACAAGAAATGTTTTCCGAACCACTGTCTTCTTGCAGAAAGAAAGATGAGATGGAGGAAGTTTCCCATTCAGATGCCAGTAATGTCGTTGTGGGGCACCGTTATCAACATTTCTTATAGCACAGGTTTGTGATTATTGTAATCAGGTTTAAATACAGTATCATGTTATGCTTTTAGTAAAAATATAAGTAGTAACATAACAGTACTATCTGTGTTAGCGGCACTCTAATTCCTTTTTTCGGTTGCGACGGCTGCGGCCGCGCACAAGTGATCCATGATTCAAATAATCCTACTGAATTAGTTAACCGCTAAGTAGTAAGAACCCAACGTGAATCAAAAACGAATGTCTCGACTAACTACGTAATGTACAAACGAGAGACATGTTCAGAATATGTTAAGCCCTTTCCGATTATAATATGCCCGCAATTAGATTTACAAGAATTTTTTAAGAATAAAATAGAAAAGCTGCACTCTCAATTCTTCGGATATGTGTGTACCATAACTGACAAAACAAATGGGTAAAGTTACGCATAATTTGATGCGGCCTGATATGCTATTAAATTTTACACCACCTTTGTTTCCTAATAGTAAAAGGTGATTTAAAATATTTATAAAATCTCACTGCAATGGTAATTTAATTTTCATGAGCCTAATTATGGTCGACACGATCGAAAGCTTTACTGATACCTCAGAACATTACATTGAGATTACATTTGCTTCCGTAATTTATGTAAATTAATGTATAAATTAAATTGCGTAAATCTGTTTTGAGAAATACTTTAGAAATGAATAAACCAACATTCAGAATTTTTTTTTCATAATTATTTGTTTTATCAGAGTTTACAGTTTATTTTCGGGAAAATTGGGTTCCAGCATATTTTATTTTAGATTGTAACCCATTTGTATTGTCTTTTTATGCTTATTTTAATTCTTAATCGGCTAAGGAAAGTGGCAATCTCGGTAAAATTTAAGTTTTACATTTAATACAGACAAATGAAATTAATAACTAGAGCTGGAGTTGGGTTACAATGTCAGTAGTACAAATTTAAGATCTTTGTTTAGTTAGTTAATTTGGATTAGTCGGTTTTAATTTGTAGAACGTATATTGGAAATGATGATGCCTATTTTAGATAATGCTGCACATTGTTCTCACACTCTCGTTCCTCCCTTCCTGAAGAGAATCCGCCGTTCCAACACATCAAACTTTCCAATTTTGCCGAATGTTTACTCGTAATACTGTTTTCCATTGCCTTCACAGTGTTTCATGTATTTCATTACAAGATGAACTAACTCATTGCTCATTCTGAAACTGCAGTAACTAGGCCGTTGCTTGCTTGCTAATGATGTGTTGATAAGTTTCAGAACTTGTCTGTAGAGTAAAACAGGATTAATTGTCACAAAGTTTAAATTCATTTGTAACAGCTATGTGCTTATTAAATTTGGTGCAGCTAGTTTCTCGGATTCCAAGCAGAATAAACAACTCTGTGGAAGTGAACCTTGAGCATTGAAGCATCTCTAAAGCTGGAAACAAAAGCAAAGGATTTAATAATGTTTGCTTTCATATACTCGAAGCCAATTAAATGCAATAAGATTTTATAATGGTTAATAGAGTTTGAAATAGCGAAGAACGAGCTATTGATCACTTAACATGAACATCTAAGGATTATGGTGTTAGTCCGTGCTATACATTTTCTCGTAGGTTCGTTTTATGCATTTTTCTAATTGCTCACAACCATAGCAGTGCTCAATCCAGGTTGGTACCCACTTCTACGAGTCAATAACAGCGAGAATACAGAAATAACAAGGGGAGTCGAAATATTACAGTAATGAGCAAATAGCCGTAGAGCAATATCCGTGAACTACGAAAACTTTACAGTAAACTAATTAAGTTGCAGGTAAAAAATAAAACAAGCAAACCACTTAGGCAATATAGCAGTTTCATCAGGAGGGTTTAATTGAGCTCTTCTTTGTGCTCTTTCTTTATGTGCTAGTTGATCTTGAATGTAAAACGTGAAGAGCACATGGAAAATAAACCCAACCACTTTTATAGAATGTTACTCTTGCAAACTGGGGTCCTCAACCCCTTCCCTCAATAAACTCTCTCACCTTTACGCCCAGTGTCATATTCAGTTCTAAAGACGAATTTTGTTCATTTTGTATATTTACGAACGCTCTTTAAGAGCTTCCCATTTAACACAGGGCGTGAAATGGCGATAAATTTTGACCAGAGGCCTCTTCTTTCAGATTTGAAGTTCTTTTTCCTGCCGTAAATATACGACATGGTACCCATGGTCTTACTTGCCTTACGAAGGAAACCAAACTTAGGATTTTTACGTCCGGAAAATCTAAGACGAATGTGGACCGAAACAAGAGGTGTGGACTTGCTCGTACATCATTGTCGTGTAAAAATTAGAAACTTGTTTGCACATTTGGATATAAGGCACGGTAGGCATGCTTCATGCAGTAGGTTAAATTTTCGCATATATTTAATTATTAATAAATGATATCAATCTGATAGACTGCAATACAATTACGAAGATACGCAGTGACACCTGATCTCATCACGCTACCCTACACGTCTGAAAAGGTCGGTCCTAGTGGTGTAGTGGTTACCATACTTGCCTCCTAAACCCAAGATCGCGGGTTCGAATCTGGCCAGGACCGATAGATTTTTTCGGGCGTAAAAATCCTAAGTATGGCTTCCTTCGCCATACGGGAAGTAAAGCCGTGGGTCGCGTGTCGTACATTTACGGCACGATAAAGTACCTCGAGCCTGAAGAGAGGCCTCTGAGCAAAATTTGTCGTCTGTTTCATGCCCTGAGTGGAATGGGACGCTGATGACGTGAAATGTTAAAGAGCATCCTTAAATATACCAAATAAAAATAATAAACACGGGACAGTTCCCTTGATGTCATAAAGCGGTTCGCAGCTAATGAGTGATTTTTCCTTCACAGGACGAGTAACGCCCGGTCGATCGGTTCAAGCTGGTGCCGTGGTGAACAGGAGCCAGAACGTCCCCAGCTATCTCTTACACTTAAAAGGTACGTTTACTCTCCATTATCAAGCAGGAATATGCTATAACTGCCTCCCTTCATTTTCCAGACATTCCTGGCATAGGCTTATGAAATTAACCGTTACCTATGCAGTTCTCTCTGAGAAACGAAGAAATATCTTCACAAATGTTATTTTTCAGTTCATCTAATGCGTGGGGACTTGTCTTGTACATTTTTCCCTTTAATGCCCCAGAGATAAAACTGTGTGGCGTTAAATCGGGGACCAAGGGGGTCATATGTTGTTAATGATGACTCTCGCCGATTATTCAAGAATTGCATGCAAGGAGACATATGTGTCGTCGGAGCGTCCTGTTGCAAAGTTGCAAACCTACGTTCGCATGCAGTTAATACACGGAAAAAGGGTTGTAAAATATATTTTACAAACACCTATTGTTTCTTAAAAATAATAGGACCTATATTCTCCCCAGATAATGGTGCACCACTCTGTTTTTTGATCATGCAAAGATTCCTTGTAAAGCAGGTTACGTTTTTATGGTCTTTAGTATTGATGGTTTTGTGAATTAACATACCTACTTAGCTGAAACCAAGAAGAAAGAAAAGAAAAGAAAATTCGATAAGGATCAATTTCTCATGAACATTGTTCAAAATCCTGTCATAAAATCTACTCCTGGATGCAGGGTCACCAGGTTTAATGTTCTTGAACTACAATAACTTTATAAGGTTTTAACTTCAGTAACTTCGTAGCCGTTCGAACAGAGGAGAAGAAATTCCTGTTTGGTGAGAAAAACGCCAAAGTGATGTTTTAGGGGACCGTTCCAGAGCATGTCCAATGTTATGTAGTTTCTTATGTGAGTTGTGTGCGCCTTTTATCCTGAATGTTTCCCGTTTCACAAACTTTATTTTCATTCTGTGAATCGAAGTTCAAATTGGAAATTGAATATCAGAAAATCTCTCTTGAAACAATCTCCGTCCATCACGAGGCAATTCTGTATAATAAATAAATATTATTTGGGAAATACCTGAACTGAACCATATTAAGTATATAAAAATTTGTTCTTATTACCGCACCTAATGAATACTTCATACAATGTCACACAACTCACAAGAACATGTTCATATGGTCCTAGAGCTAAACACGCACTGACCTCTCCTCTGACTCCCCGGCCGGCTTTTAAGCGCGGGAACTAAATGAGAACTGCAGAACTTGGTCACTTGCGGCCAATTGCACATGGAGCGTTCCTGCAAAGGAATACTCACTCAGTATATATACTTAACTTATTCAGTCTGCTAAGAATTCAATGCACGAAATCTTTAGACAGTTTGCATTTCTTACAATTCTTGTAAGGAAGGGTATTATATTGAAATGTAATTTGGTAGAGATTTTGATGGAAAGCCAGCTATGCAGATTTTTTGTTTTATTTGTCAGGAGATTTGGTGAACAAAATGAAACACATTAGAAATTTTCTTTCCGTATTTTTTATTTCTAGCCAACAAAAATTGATTTTAAACGATTACTTTTATAATGTATATATTCTCTAATGAAAACTAAACGCTGAAAAGTAACCGGTTCTGATAAAATATGTATAAAACTTTTTAGATATGGGAAAATAATGTTGTATTTAAGAGTATTGCATCTTATTGATAAATGATGAACATTTGTAAAATATCACAATCCTGGAAAATGGGTGAAATAGTTTCTATATTAAACATGAGATGGACGAGAGTATAAAAATACATAGCCACCAGTCTCATGAATATGGTGTATAAAATATATGCAAGAATAATTCATGAACAAGTGAAAATATTAGCGGAAGCTACTCTCTTATAAAAACAGAGCGGTTTCATCCTGAGCAATCAACAACATATGTGTTTATATTCATGCAAGTAACTGAATAAAGGGGAGATAGTTTATTATAAAAACGCTTTTTGTTTTTATACATTTAGGGAAGGTTTTCGACCTTATCGATAGGAAAAAGTAAAGATGATTATGAAGAAACAAGGATATCCCTCACATTTGATTAAAAGTAGTGAGAAAATGCACGTATGTTAATTATAAAATAAATGTTAATACAAAAAAGAGGGAACAGGAGATACATAGACAAAGGTGACACTTTAATGTGTGTGTATATACACTACACCATCCCATAATATAAAAGAATCCGAAATTAATAATTAAACTGAACTAAAATAAAAATTTAAAATTTTCAATGTGCGCTGATGATATTTTGCTGATTCAGAAAAATGAAAATAAATTCCAAGTTTCGGTCTTTTGCGGAAAATCGCTAATTCAATCAGAAACAAAATTCAAATAATACTTAATTGGACCGCTCTTTATACTTTAGCTATTTATGCTGAGACATTAGTGCAGAAAGGAAAACTAATATGAACAATATAATTAATTAGCCAAATTTAAAATATTATGCTGATTCACTCAATTTTTAAAAAAAGAAATCCGGAAAGTAACATAACATTTCATTTTAGAAAATAACGGCAACGCCAGTATAGCTATATTGAATGAAGCTTGGATTTCGATAATTGAAAAGTCAAATACAAATGCATAAATGAAAATCTTAACAAGCACCAAAGGATATACCAAATTTGACATAATAGGGAATGATATAATATGCAGAAGTAGACATACTAAATAAACAATAGGTACAATAGAGGAATACATGAATCGCTGTAAAAGTCTTGTGGACTGAACTGAATAGAAAATAAGAGACTGCAAAAACCTCCACTAGAGTAAAGCCAGTCTGAAAAAGAAATATTGAAAGAACGCTAACCAGATGAAAAGAGTTTTCTGTAAGGTAGCCCTAATTCTCAAGTGTAGATATTATTATGCGCAGTATACTTGACCTCATCTGTGATATAAATGCAGGAATGTCTGTTAGCTTTAGCTTAGAGAACGAGAATGAAGAAAATCTGCACATATAACTGATAACTGTGGAGTTTTATACATTTAGTACTTTGGTTAGTTCCTTACGGCATGGCAATTTACAAAGTTGTTTCATCATTGAAGATCGAAAAGTGTTTAGCTGTTGGGGAAAAATAGGAGATAAATCAGTAGAATAATTTTCCCACTATTTCTTTCTGGTAAAACTTAAGCTGACAGAGCGTTCATATTTTCTAGAACGCTTTCGGCGGTTGATAAAACATCCAATTACTGAAACTTGTTAAAGATTCAGTTAAACTTAAAAGGGGATTTTTCTATTTCATGTCGTTGAGCAGCGCTAAATAGTTTTATTTGTTAAACTAAATGCAATGATAGTAAAAATTATCAGACAACTCAACAGGAATATATGGTCTGTCACTAAGAAACTTTATGGTACACAGTTGTATATCGTAATATCATTGTTGTCATTTTAAAGTATAGTTCTGAGGAATTAAATATTACATTTTAATTCTAAATTTTAATATATTTTTTAAAAAATAAATTAGCCTTTGGGAATAACTAGAACGAAAAACTTACTTAAATTCATACTAAAGTATTATTGCAAATATCCTTATTGCTAAAATCGTTTAAAAGGGAAGCATCTGAGTGAATGTAGAAGAGGTGCAATGATGAGAGAAAAAAAATATTTATTTCTAAAAGAAATAGAGCAATTGTTTTAACAAAAGTGTACTTTTAAATGTTTTATTTAAAATGTAAAACACAAAATTATTACAAAAATACAAAAAAGTGTATAGCTAAATATTCAAGATAGAACGGATTTGTAAGTTTCTTCGTTCCGTTGGCGAAACCTGCGGGCCTCGTTTATTATAAATTAATTGAATGACATACAGGAATAATTGTGACTTTCCTCAAGTAAATGATGACAAAGCAACAAATTCATAATGAACATTTTTAGCGTTGTGCCATACATCCCATTCTGCTTTCTGCCAATGGATCGATATTTGTTCGTGAGTGCGGGAGAACTCGCGGTACTTAACTCTTTAACTAGGCAATGCGCGTCAGCACTCTTTACATTGCATATCCCCGCTGCCTGAGATTATGTTTGGTATGAATCAGAACTGGCTTTCCAAAAGCACTGCAAATTATTATTTTTATAAAAATGTAATACTTCATCATAAATACTACTTTAACATTAGGGTTTAATCTGCGGGTTGCTAAAATGACAATAAAATAATTCCAGTTAATATCCTTGAGTACTAAAATGTATGTTTGGGGCACAAAATCCAAACGCAGGTCTCTACAAATGAGTTTTTGCTTCTTGATAATACTTAAAGGTAAAAAATGTGAATGATACGATGAAATATTTATGATTTGAGATGTATTAGGGAATATATTATTTGGAAGGATAGAGTAATATTTGAGCCTATTATCCCAGACATATATTTAGGCTGTGACTAATGGCGAAAGAGATTTGCAGTATTGCCTCAAATTCAAAAGCATAGCCTAGTTACAGTGACACAAAACAACTTCGTATTATCATTCTGTATTTAAAATTTTAATTAGTTAAATTAGATGAGAATATTTTTATAATCATAAATTGATAAGTTAATTGATTAAGTTATTCTTACATAGTTCTATCATTTAATCTTATCAAAGTCGGTCCTGGTGGTGAAGTGGTTACCATACTTGCCTCCTAAACCCAAAACGCGGATTCGAACCCGGACAAGACCGATGGATTTTTTCGGGCGTAAAAATCGTAAGTATGGCTTCCTTCGGAAGGGAAGTAAAGCCGTGGGTCCCATGTCGTACATTTACGGCGCGATAAAGAACCTCAAGCCTGAAAGAGAGGCCTCTGAGCAAAATAGGTCGGCCGTTTCATGCCCTGGGTTGAATGGGACGCTGATGACCTGAGATGTTAAAGAGCGTCCATAAATAAATCAATAAAAAAGAAAAAGACCTTATCAAAACACCCAATATACTAAATGCTTTGGATATATGCTTCTGTTTTACATCCCCATTGCTTTTCTTTATTTGTAAAAACATATTTATTTATTTACCATTTTCTTTCACTATACTGGACGGAAAAATCTAGCAAAAATACAGAATACAATATACATAGTTAAATAAACAGCAGAAAAAAGTAAAATTGTAGATATATACTGCATGTAAGTGTTACATATTTTAATATAGTTAGGAATTTTATAAAACAGTGTTAGAATTCCACTTATTCATCAATGTAGTTTCTCGAGTACAAGGAGCGACAAAGAAAGAGGAAGTAGAAGAAGCGAGAGACACTGTTGTGATTCCTAAAGTTAAGATGACAATTTTATGTACGTTTAAATTACTTATTGTCCGACATTTTTATTTAGTTTATTGCGAAATGCCGACATCAATTCTGCCTTCTGGGGTGTAAAGTATTTTTCGTCCTTCTGTTATCCCCTTTTCCGGGTGCTTCCTTCTCCCGCACAATAAACTTCACTACCTGCACTAGCAATATAAAGGAGCTTGTATGTATTTACAAGAAAGGTCATAGCGTTGCGCCACGAGCAATTTTCCTGGCAGTGTCGTAAAGTGGGATTCATTTTAGCACCATCGTTTTCCAGGAATAAGTAACGTTATCTTCTTCGATCTCCGATAAAGCTTAAGCTAACAAATGTCTCAACTCGCTAACCCAAGTTTTGTTTTGCGGTCCTTGCCGAATGCTGACAACACCCGAGATGATATCCTTCATGCTTTTCCTTTACCTTTAACTTCCAGAGAATTTCTAGTAATTAGCATCAGAAGTTAGAACTGCCATAGCTTTGTTTCTCACACAAATTTTAAATGTAAGCAATATCGAACACGAAAACCATTTGAGTAAATAAAGGCCAATGTGATGGATTGCGGACTCTCTACGCTTTCATTATTTTTTTTTTATTCTTCGTCCCAAAGACACATTGCTGCTGGCCTGTGACTTTAGAGGAAATGATTTTTAGTCTTCACCTGAAAAAAAAAGACACGCCTTTCTTGGAAAATGGTTTCCAGAAGCAGAAAAAGTAGTTAATGTACACCTAACATGTATTTTACGTCTCAAAATTTCCCTCCTCTATTTTAGGGTAATATTCCAACAGAATATCTTGGAGACCCTATCGACTGTGTAATCGAAGGAAACTTTTTGAAACGGAGGTTAAAAGAACTTTGAAGAAACTTCAGGCCTCCCGTGTGGCTAATTGCAAGCTTTAAAACAACATTTTTCTTACTTTTTGAGTGTGGGTTATGTAGGAAGATAACTGCCTAAGATTTTTCAGTTACACCCAATTGCGGAACACATCTCGAATGGTCAACAGACTATAGCAATGACATATTACACTGTATGTACAACATCCCCATTTTCCACTAGACTTTAATAGTAGTTTTCGGAATATTACTGGACTGCGTGACTTGACTTTAACCCTTCAGTTATATATTATTGGAATATGTTGCCACTTATGAGATAAATGAGCAACACTTTACTGCATAACACTTCCCACGTTTGGTTAATCAAATATATGTTTATATTATTCCATTGAAGAGTAGAATCCATATGCGTATAATAAATGGATAAATATGACTTAAGTTTAGATTTATGTTGTCAGTTTTCGAGAAACACATCCGCCATTTTTGTTCATCTTTTAACATTCAAGCTATAATATTTGGTTAATCAAATCCATCTTTATCATGACAAAGATTCAAATACTTCTGACAACATCTACGCGCACTTGTTTTTGTACTGCTGAAAGAATTCCGGGCAAACATTTTTCTGTAACCTTATAAATACACACATGTTGTTGGATGCGAAGCACACTTGCTTTAGAAAGCTGCAACTTTGTCTTCATACGCTTTTCTCACAGAACTTCCTCCTCGACATGGGAACAGTTTTCTTCTGTCAACATTTTCATAGGCCTATCATCACGTAGCATTTCAGGCCATTTCAGTCTTCCTTTTTAGATTTCTTTGTATTTTTGAACTGGGAAATTTCGGTCCCACTGCTTCTTTGGGTTCGTTTTTTTTTCTGCTCCTGTAAAATACGACGTATACTTGACACAAAACAAAATGTACGATTGATTTAACATGACTGAAATAATCTACTTCACTAAAACAAGCCAATGTTGGTCTTGAATTCGTTTTGCTACACTTTTAACAGGCCTCGAACCAGTTGGTTATTGGTGGTTAGAGAAACGTGTACAAAGAGATTCACAAGTGGGGCATACTTGCAAACTTAGAGATGGTACTGAACAACACAGACATCTTGTCCCTGTGAATGCTGAAGTGCATAGAGTAAGTAATGTTATAAATCAACGTGCCGCAGACCAAGTAAATGAATCTCCAAATGAAATGGTTCTTCATGCTGTATCTCAAGTCTGGAGAAGGAAGTTATCATGATGCTGCCACAGAAATATACCTAAAAACAGAATTCAGAACCAAGATAAACCGCTAAATCCTCTACTGTTTGCAGATATAAGAGGTAGCTGTACTGTGTGCACTTACACTAAATGGTGAACAATTTTTGTTACCAAGACCAGTGCGAGAAGATCCACACCGCATTTTAATATATGCCATTGTACAAAACCTTTGTAATTTGTCATAAATTTCCGCAATATACTGCGATGGAACCTTTAGTGTTGCTCCTCGAGATTCCCTTCGGTTAATTACTATGCACAGTATTATACAAGATTACGTATTTCCAGTTGTATATACACTATCATTGAGAAAAACTGAGGGTACATATAGACATAAATGAAGCAATTGTGGAAAATGCACAAGATAAGCGTATTAACGTCGCACCTCAAATAATTATGAAGGATTTTGCATGGGAAGATATGCGTAGGTCACCTTCAAAATGTAATCACTGCTCTGTGTTCAGTATGGACATTACATTGTATTATGCAACATGCAACACGTCTGACTTAAAGGTGTTCATCAAAGTGGCGTGGCCGGAATGGAAATACAGCATATACACTGAAAACATGTGGGTATCAGCATGAGCATCGCAACAATGAATCATATTCACGTATGTCAGGCCGGAAACTTATGAACCGCACCTCGTACTGAGAAATATACGAGTATACTAACACCATGACCATTATACCATTTATCGTCGGTTCTCTTTAAGATTGAAGCAATCTTCGGTGGTTACAGCATCTTCACACGCTCATCTATGCCTGAAGTGGAAATACTGCTACCAACAGCTTTCATCGGGGTGGAATTCTCAGTGACGCATTAACTGTGCTTTACATTCTTCCTCAATGTCACGACCCACTTTATCTGCAGGACACATCCAGTCTTGTTTGAAGATGTACCGTGGCAATGAGGCTGTTGCATGGTAATGTCCCATACCACTTTTGTTTTACCTTTCATTAGATCTGAAACCTTCCTGGCAGATTGATCCGTCGATGATGTTCTATCGAGCTTATACCTCTAATTTTTTTCTTTTGAGTGGCATTCGAATCTTGAGCAACGTGTGCAAGGTTGCAGCACTGTTCGTATACAGGTAAGAACATTGGAAACTGTGCACTGGTGCATGATCCAACGCATTTCGTGCCTATACTGCAGATACTGTTTTGTAGCGTTATAAATATAATATAATACATTCTGTATTGTGAAATTACTGCAAATTTTAGATTCATAAACCCGTTTTTGTGTTTTTCCCTTCCGAATGCTTTTCTCCATAATATGGGGTCATTCTTTATATTGGTATTATTATTTCTTGTAATATCCCAGTAAACACTTTGCACGCAGATGAAAATCCGAATTTTCTACAATAACTAGAATAAATAAGTGATTCCTCTTTAGATTACGCACAAACCGAGTGCTTTACTAGTGCATTCAACAGTAGGCGGGTCATATATTTTTAGTTTCTTTTTTCTCTTTTCAAATCTTGGATTAGAAGGTATTTTTTTTCTGAAGCATTTCTGCCTCTTACTGCCATTACATTTTTACCATATTTTGTTCTTATTTTATTTTCAAGTCAAACAAGTTGCTTTTTGATTTTCAAATAAATAGAACCTTTTTCTTACACAACTACCTTTTCAAGCCAAAGTAAACGAGTTACACTTTATTTTCTTTGAGAATGATTTGCAGGTTTACTCATATGAAGAAAATATTGAACTTCTAGAGAACAGCTATTATGGCATAACCGTTCTTTTTGAGTAATTCCAGAACTTAATTTCCCAATAAGGAATTGATATTTTCTTGTTCTATCGTGAAATGATCCATCTCAGTACACAGTTTAATGAAACTTTCTGACTGAGTATCTCTACTCTATTCATATAAAATAATAATAATAATAATAATAGATCGAATACAATGATTCCATATTTTATAATAATTCCATATATATATAGCAAAGGGAACTAGAATTTGTTGAAATTCACTCCTCCTTCTACAATGAACGTAACATTAATAAGAGTGGTTGTTTTAGCACATTGAATATATACAAGTTAAGTGTAAAACATGTAATGTGAAATGCACAGCTGGTCATTATAACTGCAACGCCCATAAGAGACGCATTAAATCTATCCCACATTGTCTCAAAGAATTAGCATGACTTGTCGAAAATTCCACAGCAATATCAGCAGGCGTTTGAAATTGATCGAGGTAGAATTGTGGCATATTGAGAGTGCGGGATATCATTCTGAGAAACCGGTGCTTCTGTTACGAAATGCTTCCATAGCGAAACGAATATGAGATGAATGAATCGAGGCAGGACGAATACACAGACATGAGGGATCCATGGCTATTATGAACACGAACAATGTATAGGAGTTTTAATGCTAGCAGTGTGTCCAGTCTTCCTATAAAACTGTTTTCTTGCCGTTTAGTAGAGGAGGTTAGCCCAAGTAAGCTCAAATTACATTACATTACATTACATTACATTACATTACATTACATTACATTACATTAAACATTAAGTGCAGCAGTGAATGCCTGTATCTTTCTGATAAAATTTAGGTTTAGCAAAACTATTCTAGAAGCTTTTCAAAATACTTATTTCATTACCATCTCCCCTCAAAAACACAGCGTCATTTGATTTGTTTTTCGGCTATGTCAAAAGAAAGACAATAAATGCTTTTTATTTATTCCTGCTTTTTATTTATTTTTTATATCACATCCCAGTTCCTTAATGAGTCGTGTTATAGTCATTCGATAAACGTTTGAAGATCGAAAAAATATATAAAGTTAAGACATTTTTTCAGGTGCTGAAAACTGTAGTTGATAAAATTCCACGTCTTCAAAAATGGTTATTTTCATCCTATATTTTCGGTAATTCCATGTGCAGTTCTTACGATATACTCAGAGGTAGGAATTTCATGCTTTCATATCTTAAGTTTCTACAGTGAACATAATTATAAAAAGACAGTGCAATAAATTGAAAGTACTTTAATCAATGTTAATTTCAATGCTAATTTTTCCATACTCCCGCCAAAAGAAGAAAAAATCTATAGTCAGTTTGGCGGTGCTTCATGAAATGTGTACTGTTATATTGAAAAGAGGATTGAAAAGACTTTGAAAAATGTAACACTTTACCTTTCAATAATATTAACCGTTTCATACATCGTGAAATATATAGTGGCGTATTTGCATGAGACATTGAAAATGATGACTCACTAGGTCCTCATAGTAAATGAACTGTTCTGATAATATTGAGTTACAGGCGGAGTACAAATTCTACCCTCTCAAATCAACAAGTATGAACTCGGTTCAAAGGTCACTATTATGCGCGAAGTGAGATTCAACATGTCCGGGTTGTATAATTTTGTGTACAGTACCGTATTTAAGGTACGATGCATCTTGTAGACAAGTTATTTTCTGTAGACGTGAAATTTTTACGTGAGATTTTTAAATAAATTGAAAACTTAAAAATGTGCTTGTAGCTGTTCTAAAATTTTCAAAATAAAAGCGAATGTTAAGGAAGGAATTTAAAAGTTAAAAAAAAAAAAAAAAAAAAAACGGAGCAATATATCTCACACAACCACAGAGTTGTAATTGCACATTGAGAACTGAACCCCTGTCACATAGAGTAACACTTCCTGAATCGTCATTTCGAGGTGAAGCGGAATTGGTCAGTGGTGCACTACTGCTTTAGAACATGCAAATGATTCGGTGGGGATTTTGGAATTTATGGCTTCAAATTGTCCAGGATTTTTATATGAAAGCAAACTTTTGCGATATAATTCATAAACAACCTTTATCTTTGAATAGCAATTTAGTGTTATAAGACTACACGTTGTTAATTTTTAAAATAGGTAGCTCATATATTAAGTAAAGCAAGTCTTTTGTCAATTTATAAATAAAATTTATAAAATAGGAAAATAATATACAATAAGGTTAATTGAGTTACGGGCCGGCAGAACGCAGCTGTTTACCAGGAGAAACCTGCCAAGGCTGTATATAGTGGTTGATTTGAAGGAAGACTGTCAGCGAGTGGTTGTGCTTTTGGGTGTTGCTCGGTGCTTTCATTGTAAGTAATCGTTAATTGTGCCACTACATATATTCTTGAACGGATTTCTATGTACGATACATATGAGAAAATGGCTTCTTGAAGAGAAGTGGCAATAAAATATCCTGGCAATCGTGTTCCAGAGAGAGAAACTGTTCGACAACTTGTTAAAAAGTTACGAGATAGGATCTCTGAATGACAAGAAACGTATTCCAAATAGCTGTGTTCATGCGGAAGAAAAGTTAGATGAAATGCAGGAATTTCCTGTGCAGATGACTGGCAATGTATTGCCGTTGAGGAGCATGCTTTTCACAATTATTTATAATACAGGTTAGATCTTATTTTTTTATCATCAGTTTTGAATACAGTATCAAATTATGCTATTAATAAAAATATTAATAATACAATTAAAAGAACATAAGAAAAAAATTTGCGTTATACAAATCTCTATTTTTCCGATTGTAACTTAAATAATCTCACTGTATTTCGAAGTCCACTTTTCTTACGATTTCAACATAGATTTTGGATTTCATCCATGCATTATTCCACATCCTCTGTTTTTGAAATGCTATTGGTGACAAAATATTTATTTGGCATTCTCTTGCGCAGTACCAATATAATAATAATAATAATAATAATAATAATAATAATAATAACAATAATAATAATAATAATAATAATAATTGCATGTTTCGGTGAAACAGTACAATTAATAACATAAGCAGCAACAAGGATAATAAGCATATAATCTTATGTAGAACATGAAAATGTACGACATGGGACGCACGACTTTACTTCTCTTCCGAAGGAAGTCATACTTAGGATTTTTTACGCCTGAAAAGAAATGCAGTGTAAATAATGGTACTGGCAAACATGGATAATGGAAATCTTAACGACATTAATTTTATTTGAAGTAATAATAATAATTACGAGGATAATAATGCAAGCAATTCATACAAATATAAACATACGTAAACATGAAAAAGAGTGGAAATACATTGAAAAACATAATAAAATTAAAACACTAACATTATTATGGAAATAGCAAAATGCATAGTAATAATAATAATAATAATAATAACAACAATAATAATAAGGTAAAATCTAAGGCTAGACACAACAAATAAATATCTGTACTGGAACATAAAGAGTCTATTATTTCTAATCACATTAAACAATTTCCTAGGAATTACTGCTAAAATTTGATAGACTGACATTCTGCCGCGATGCATTCCACAGGCAGGCAATGGTTACGGTGCAAATTGATAAAGTGATGATCAATGCAATGGTAATGATAGTACGTGTCGGTTTTCAGGAACTCTGTAAAGAAAATAGGAGGGTGTATTTTCCCATCAGCAGAAGTTTCACAAATAACAAAATTTGATTTTACTTCTGACTTCTCTGTATCGAGAGCATCTTAAAACTACTTGGTAAGAGCGAAATATCTTTTAGGACATTAAATAGGACTCATCTACATACTCGATCCAAATATTGCAACGAGCCATACTACTTCTCTGACATGTGCAAAGCTGTCAGAAATTCTGCACGAAACAGCATGACAGCTTTTTCCTAACGTAGTTATTTTTAATACGTTTTTTGATCAACTTTGTTATATTTAGAAAGCCTTTAAGTATTGTGTATTCTATCTTAGGTGGAATGCTCTAATGCATTTGTAAACCTACCGTTAAAAGAAATATCTGCTGGTGAATAGGAAGCCATAAAGGTCTTTGGAAAAGGATAAGTGTGGAGAAATCACCTTAAAACATTTCATTTTATATGTCACAGATGGAAAACACAAAACATAATTAAGTTGCACTGAATCTTGGTAGTTCTGCGTGGTTTTGAGTACATACAATTTGTTGCAAATAAAGTTGTGCACGAGAAAATGTTTTGCAACGGTAATTGGTATTATTTAATAACACTTTATTTGATGTTGCCAATAAATATGCTATAACTTCCTATACGGACAGAATTTTCGCCCACAAATATTTTTTCCTCACATTGGCACCACTTTTGAAGAGTGTTATTTGTTTTATTTTTTCAGAAAACAATTAGTGTGGTGTAACATTTTTAAAATTTCATAGCATGCTATATTTGACAAGAGAGAATTTACAGCCTTGTTCCTTAAAGGCACGGGTCGGTTTTGGCTGCTACAGAACTATAGTGTCGATCGAGGTATGTTTTTACGAATGTCTTCTTCAATATATGAAATTTTGCCAGGAGGCAAATTACGGGCGGATATCACTGCTTCTAAAGAAAATAAAAAGTACTTGTGATGTCTGTTGATTCATTCATTTCATACCAAGGAAAACTAAAAATGTTGCAATGACCCATTTGTTGGCTTCATGTGCTGATTATCGTTAAACAATATCTTTATTATAACGTATAAACACTCCCATGATAGTGTGCTTGAACATGTACCAATCGACATATAATTATATAATAAATTTCCTTGTAAATATTACAGTTATAAATTAATACGAATAAGTAAACAAATTCCATTAAATGTGTTGCTAAGTTGACTCTAAAATTTATAAATATTCAGTAATGTGTCATCATATAATAAAAAATAACGAAAGAAATGTTATGATGTGGAAGTTTGGGAGATAGAAGATAAATAGATGAACGTGGATTTTTTTATTTAGATCTTTTGGTAAGATTATTTAGCTAGAGAATATCGAAATAGAGTGGTATATGTTGAATTAAATAGGATCTAGGCATACAGTTCCATCACTTATTTGTGAAAGAAAAACTTCTCAAAATAAAAGTGATTGATGTTGAACATTTGTCCAGTTCATCGTTAGTAGCCACTTTACGCATTGCAAATTTTAGAACCGCCATTATACAAAAGCTCGTGCTATTAGCCTGGATGTTAATAGCACGAGCTATTATGTTGAATGTTTTCAGAATCTTATTTTATTTAAGTGCTATGTTTGTTAGTAGTAGGTCTTTATCCGTGTGATTTACAGACAGAATGCCACATTTTTATAACCTTTGCTTATTTTTACCATGTTGCTGACATAAAGTAGATTTCCGCCATAGCGTGTCTTGATTATTTTTGTGCCTCCTAAACAATTTCACACTATTTAATTAATTAAGAATATGCGATTAATATATAAAGAGTATAAATATAGGCAATGTAAAATAAATTTTTGAACTCGTAATAAGGTAAAATTATATTAACTAACACTAAAATATAGAGCAAAACGTAACGTAACATAACTTCAACTTAGCCCTGTATTATGCAGAAATGCATTACGTTAATGGTAAAACAAAATAATGGTATGCCTCCAAAGGAGACTTTAATAAACCAGGTGATAACAGTGTTGAACGAATTCAGTCTGCCTATCTCTCCCTCAATTACATGACAATATCTTTGAACGGCTTTATCTAAAAAATCATGCACTGAGAATTTTCATGTGCAAATCATACAGAATTATTAGTATCTATCATGTAATTTTTTATGAATCAAAAATTAGTTTTATTAAATAGATTTAAACAAGTCTTTTATATTTTGGCATTATTGGTCAAATTAGTTTTATTTGTGAAATCTGTGTCATTTCTTTGTTTAAAGTTAAATATTTAAGAAAGCCCAATGAATACGGCCTTGAGGAACAAATTCCATGAATACTTCTGCAAATAAATCACAAAGATATGAATTACCGACTACCAGCTTCGGCATATAATATTTTTCTGGTACACTAAGATGCATTATTAACGGGTTAAATTAATATTTGTGTAAAATAAAAATGTACTAATGGCAGCAAATATCATGTGTTTTCAGCACATATTCCTTTTGTCAGACTAGACGAATGTAGGTGATTTTTACTTATTGTTTTATTTTAATATATATTTTATTTGTTTTATTTTAATATCCGTTTTATTTTTTTTTTAGTTTTAATATCCATTTTATTTATGTTTTATTGAACACATTTATGGCTAACTTTTACTTTTAATCACGTAAAAATTTCGGCGTTTTCTAAGATATCGGTCTTTTATTAGTTGTTGCTTTGCTACTAATCTCAAAATGGCGGCAAACATGTATTTAAGTTATAAAATAATAATGTAAGAAAAACAGGTAACGAAAGATACGTGGATTATAATTACATTCCGAAGTAATTTTGAAAAATGTATTTAGACTAAGGAATATGGACCTTAAGTGACGCAGAGAAAGACCTCTTGTTCCATTGCGTAATCAAAAACTAGCGAAAAATGGACACTAAATGAAGCTACGTGATACGTGCATGCGGGAGCGAAAACATGGTTAGATTTACAGTACTGATATAATGGATTTTAGCGGAAATGAGATTCCTGAAAATCCTGTGTGAATACATTTTTCTATTGGGATGGGAGAGGTTTACCAGTATACTGCAAAATCCTTAGACTTGAAGGACCAGCTTTTTATGTTTTCGCTTCTATACAGTAATGGCAGTGCTAATATAGATGCACGTATCAGAGAAGTGGATACTGGGAGTGTCAGATCGGAGCAAATAGAGTCAAAAGAGTGTAGTTAGAAATGAGATATTTTTACTTAAATGACAAGACGAGAGAAATAAAATAAGTTTGATATTACTAGATTCTTGAAATGAAAAATTATAGATTATCTAGAAAAGTACTGAATTCCACGTGATCATAAAGACATGGGACGGCTGAGGAGGAGATGAAAACACGACCTCTGTCCCTGTGTGATCGGAACGGACCTTTCATCCAGTTTGAAGTAGAAGATGATTATGATAAGAGAGTGCCTGTTTGTGTGTAAGCTTTGCGTGAATGTCGAGAGAAGGAATACTATAGTTAAAGATTACTAAAATAGAAATTAAGTCAAATAATATTATAAAATACAGACTTTCCCAGAATTGCCATATGATTTTTTTCGAATGTGTAACCCACATTACGCTGTAAGGGTTGAGAAAATATCAGCTGAATTACCAATTGCCAATACCCGGTTACTTAAAACTTGTTACAGATACGTTTTCTATATGAAAGTGATTCTCTTTGTTTCACTGCCTATTTCTGCATAAATTCTTTACTTATGTGAAATTACAATTTATAGCTAATTCACAGGTCAGAATCGCCGACAGATAGAATAAATTATATTTAATATAAACACACAAGCATTGGAGGAAATGAACATGCATTAATAATTTTGCATCGATTGAACATTGGTTTTGAAACTATTACAGAGAAAATTAAAGGAAAGAAACTTACATTATATTCAATTTTGTCATTCCCTCAAACCCCTACAAGATGCAACCAATATGGCACGTGTGCCTTGAAAGTACCCAAAAGCTTTTAACTTGAAAAAATGTACTGAGATTCTGGGACACCGTGTATATAGGGATTATCTGAACATTTAAAACCTATGATGTGAACGGGAAATCTGCGGTTCAGCTTTTGTCAAAATTGAGAATTTTTTTCAGGTTTTCCAGTCTTTCACAATGGAAAGTGCTAGGAAGGTACATTAAAGATGGAACTGGAACGCTTGTTTCCCACAATCTCTTTCCGAATTACTTGTTCCATCATTGATCATCTTGTTATTAGTTATTTATTTTCAAGCATTCAAAGATTTCTCCTCAACCCATTCACTTAAACTCTTTAAATAGCAGAACTTTCATTAGTAAAAGAAACGCACAGTTACCCCGGGCATACGAACATCGAGAAAAAAAGAGGATGAGACTATTAAAAAACTACTTTGTTTTGTCTTGATCAACATTTGCACGATGTCCTGAAAGGTGAATGTTCTGTTGTAACTGTGTTTTAAATATGTTTCAATCGCTTCAGTAGAAGTAGAACGTTCTTTTTCCACTGTGAAAAGTATTTTAACAAGCAGCTGACTATGAGAGTTGATATCTTGAAAATACATCTTGTTGTTGCTTGTAGCTAAGAAAAGTAAGTACATTAATTATGAGATAAAGAAAGTATTAAATATCTTAAATACCTATTTTCATTAATGTGAGTGATATTACTATCTGTTTTCACTTTCAATAAAACGTCGGTCCTGGTGGCGTAGTGGTAACCATACTTGCCTTCTAAACCCAAGATCATGGGTTCAAACCCGGCCAGGATCGATGGATTTTTTCGGGAGTGAAAATCATAAGTATGGTTTCCTTCGGAAGGGAAGTAAAGCCGTGGGTCCCCTGTCGTACATTTACGGCACGAAAAAGAACCTCAAACCTGAAAGAAGAGGCCTCTGAGCAAAATTTGTCGGCCGTTTCACGCCCTGAGTTGAATGGGACGCTGATGACCTGAAATGTTAAAGAGCATCCGTAAGTAAACCAAATTGCAATAAATACCTATTTTAATTATATTACCGCCTATTTTCAGTACTTAAGCGCCTTTTTGCCTGCCCATTTTAATCAATATAAATGCCTGAACGTCCTAACTCTGGTGAAGTTAACAAGCACGATTAGAAATTATTTGTATTCTTTTTTATTTTAAGAAATTGTTACTTAACAATTGCGTTATGTATATTTCAAAGCCGAAAACAATTGAACTGAACACAATGACTTCCGATAGGGGGGTCTATAAATATTTGCTCACATGGACTAGCACATCATTACCTTTAAGAAGCACCTACTTCTAAAAAACCGAATTATGGTCGCAGTGATATCAAAGAAATTCCAAATGATTCAATAGAACTGCAGTGAAACAAAACCAGTAGCCACAGAACAAAGTCTTTTCATGGAAAATTCCGAGAAAGGAGAGAAAAATCTTTAAGAGACTTACCTGTACATTCCCACGTGAATAAATGTTTAATAGCATGAAAACACCAAGGGCTCCGTCGAACTCTACCTGCGTGGTAAGCTGCACTTTCAGGGATTTCATTTACTCATCCTGTGGTCAGGTTCCAACATCACCTGAACAACATGCAGTAAATCCAAAACTGGACTCCACTACTTAAATTATTTTTCCTTACATATTCAGACACACTTTCATGAACTGACCAGCAGAAAAATACCAAAATACAAGGTGGAACTAAATGGACCTAGATAAAAGTATAAGAACCTTTCTAAGAAAAAACCTCAGAAATAAAATACATTCGATTTGGAATGTGTAGTTTTTAGCTTTTGTCTGGTACATAGAAATTATTATTTAAAATTATTCACACTTAGTTTTCTTCTAGTTCAGGGCCATGGTTAAATATCTAGTGTTGATGAATTTGTATTTTTAATATTAAATTGTATCTCCAGCCAAACAAAAAGAACTGCCGTATATTGCTAGGAGTATTTGTTTAAACAACTTTCTCGTTGTCCTTAAGTGGGTCTTATTTTGTTGAAAAATGCGTATTTGTAGAATAAAAAAATAATAGGATTCCTCACTGCCGTCACCCTTTATTAAAGAACATTTTCAGCCTGTTTTGTGCTAGAAAAGGGCATTGAGAAAGGACGTGAACATTTCCAGACTTCTATAGCATTTAAGGTAGATCAGTATGTTGTATAGTGAGAGGAATTCTCTATCTCACCCTTTTTGCCATTAACCGCATTCCGGTTCCGTTGCCAGCAGCAGTATCTCGTCTTCAATCAGCATACAAACACACACTCCGGTAAAATCAATTCAATGGAAACACCGATAATGTACCAGAAAATTGCTGTGGGGTAGTTGCACTTCAGAGACACATTTGAACCTGTTTTTGCAGCCAGAAGTCTTTAAAATGGGTAACTACAAAAATAGAACACAATGATAACAACAGCAATATTACAATAACACACATTTATGCATAAAACATACTTTTTAATAACTATAATGCAAGTAAAAGGGAATAGCTTCGAAAATTTAAGAGTATGCTATAAATTAAACATTCTAGCACTGGTTAGGCTTTCGGCAAACTAATGATAACCGTGCACCCATAAATTTTGTTATTTTTCAAATAATGCGTTTGAGTCCACACGTTCTTATTGTGATAATGGAGAGATAAATGATAAAATAATTTACCGTTACAAACATTTCAATACTCGAAGACTTTTCGCATACATTCACCTTAATAGGACTTGTGTTAATCTTGTGGATTTGTGAAATTACATTGACATCATAAATTCAATGGTTACGAACGTTGTAAAATGGTAGAAAAATATATTGCATTGCCTTCTAAATTTGCACATTTTTGCTTCAATCTTTCAATAATTTTGATGAAGTGGTGTTTTTAGTCTACGATCTGTCAATGAATTCAGGTACATACTATTGTATGTATTTTACCTTTATTCACTTAACCTATTTTTAAATTAATGCACGTAACTACCTCTTTTATCAGACAAATATTACGTTCTATGATATCTTAATTTGAGGATGTAGCTCTAGTATTTTCACCTAACTGAATAGTAATCGTAACTTACTTGGCAAGGATTATGAAAGGAATTTTGTTAAATCATACGCCTATAATTGATTACGTCCCATTATGAAATTTATTAGAACATTCTATTTACCCAAAAAGAGAAAATTTACAAAAAGTTATGTACAGATGTTACATGATGACGAACTGACTCCGACGAGTGGGAGGAATGTGGCTCGCTGACACACGCTGTTCTATTTGATGGTTGCTTCTCAAATGTCTTTTTCCCAACTGCTTTCCGCGCTTCTCTGAGAAGGAGATTATATAGACAATCAATCAATCAGGGCACGGTATTTAATAACTCTCCGTATTAAAATATTAACTGGTCCTTTTGACGATATTAACCGTAGTTAAAAATAACCAAGGACTTCCCCCAATAATTCTATGTTAGCGAGCCCTCAACAATCTATGCAATGTATATGTATGCCACAATATTATTAGCACTTACCTTATCTAAAATAACTCAGTACAGGAATATGAAAAAAATGGTCTGTTTACCATTTTAAAATTTATATTTTAATGTTGCTAGAAACAAACAAATATCGTCCCTAAACAATAATTATATTTTACACGTAGACCTGTTGTTATACCTGTGTGGCTGTTGAAATTTTAGTGTAATAGTGGCAATAAAATAAATACACTCCTACCACTACCACTGCAACATTTTCTTGTTCCACCAGTGCTTTATTCACTGTTTGGCATCGTTTAAACATCGAAAGAATTAAATTATTAATATACTCATTGCTCATTTCGTGAATGCACTCCGACAATCGTCTCTTGGAGTTCCCGTTTATTTCTTGCAATATTATTCCTTATAACCTCAATGGGGTTCAGATCCAGGCCATTGTCAGTCTATTTTAGCACCTGCACGCCATGTTTGCTAAGGAAACTTGACCTGAAATGTACAAATGGCTGACATTAACCCTTTAACGCCGTGTGTGTTTGTATGATGATGGGTTACAGTTTTCCATTTAGCTCCCTTACAATACTCTGTGTAATTATGGAGATCATTGTTGGCTGTCTGTATCAGTTAAAGAATGGTGTGGCAGCCCTGTCCACTCATATTGTTGCACTTCTGTACACAATCAGTTGTCTGGCACAGCTTTTAGTTCCTGTATATATTGTAGTAGCTGAAAGATGACATTGCTTTTCAAGTAAGTTTCCCTTTTTGTTTATGTTTTAATTGCGTAATATACCCGTATAACAAACTTACATATGATTAGTTTTCTTTGTACTATAAAAGAAATGTATAGATTATTGCATATATCGCGCCTATCTCATATGCAACAGTGTATTTTCGCGTTTATGATACGTTAGACGTTGTTCCAAAGAAATTACTTTTGTCATGATACAACTTTTTCATTGTTTAGCTGCAGTATATAGAATGTTGCATTATTCTGCATGTTTCTAACAGGGATATAACGCTTCAGGAAGCCCTGAGCATCATAGAATCTGACGAAGGAGATATTGACAGCATTATTATAGAGCTTCCAGGAGATGACATCTACTCCGACGAAGATTCGACTGAAGAGGTGCAGAAAATAGATTCATTACGCATTTCGGACCAGAGCAGATCATCGATTTTTATGAGTGTATGGTGGAATAGTTTAGAAGACATAGCTGCAAACAATTTATCCGTGGAATACCTGTTCCTTTCAGCTATAAAGTCTGGTGTCTGAGCACTCCCTTGGGCTATTTGATAAATGTCGACGTTCATCAAGGCAAAAATACAGAATATGAGGAACGCTTCGGAAAATGTGCAGATGCCCAAGGAGCTCCCCTGCCCTTCAGCGTATATTTTGACAATCTTTTTACTGGAATGGAACTATTGGCTCATCTGAAAGCTTGTGAATATGGCGCTACAGGGACAATTAGAGATAATAGAATTCTAAAAAATTGTCATCCCTTCAAAAGAAGTGCAGAAACAGGCACGGGGTACCTACGACATGGCAAATAGCTCTGATGGCATAAATATCGTACGTTGGACAGACAACTCTGTGATTGCCATAGCCTCCGCATTCATGGAGTTGAGCCAACATCTTCAGTATACAGATATTGTCACGCAGAAAAATGAAAAGTACGATTTAGTAGGACGGCTGTGTTGCAGGCTTACAATGCAGGAATGGACCAAAATGTATCGTACTACAGAATAGAACTTCGTAGAAAGAAATGGCGGTGGTCTCTATTCCCATGGTTGCCAGATGTATCGGTTCACAATTGCTGGTTACTTGTGAGGAAGTGTGGGAACAGCATCTCGCCGGTATATTGTGCAGGCATACCTGAAGTAGTAGTACAGAAATGCACCATCAGGAAGAGGCCGTTCCATACAGCATTCAGCACAGCAGGGTTACTGACTACATTCGTCTTGATGGAATGAACCATCTCGTGGCACCCTGCAATCGACCATTCTGCGCTGGGAAAGAATGCACTAGCACTGATCGTACAGAGTGCAAAAAATGGACTCCGTATTCCGTATTTTGTTCAGTTTCACACCATGTAAAACATTTGACTTTGTGAACTTAGTGCTAATGCTTTGTGTCAGTGAAATCGTATCTTTGTTTTCATGTGTTTAAAATTAGCAATTTATTGTACTACTGAAGCGACACTGTACTTTTAACTTTATTAGAGACACATTGCCAATAAAGAATAAAATGCTTACAGAAGCGCCTAGCGTGATCATATGAACATGGCCCTTGCTGACGAAACGGTTAGTTATGGTTAATTAATACTTTGTTGTTATGTTCTACGCAGTTATTAGAATTTCTGATAAAAATACAAACGATGTTAAAAAATATTTTCAGCGTAAAAGGGTTGATTCAGGGCGTGAAAAGGCAGTTTGTTTGCTCAGAGGCTTCTTTCAGGCTTGAGACTCTTTTACTTGACCTAAAATTACAATATAAGACCAAAGGCTTTAATCCCCTTCCGGAGGAAGCCCGTACTTAGGATTTTTACGTCCTAAAATAGCCATCCACCCTGGTGGGTTTTGAACCCGTGACCTTGCGTCTACAAGGCAACTATGGTCACCACTAGGTCACCAGGGCCAACTTTTAATCCCTTATAGCTATAATGCAGATTTGACCACTATACTTACCTTTAAAGCCCTGTGGAAAACTGCAGAGTTGTCTTGAGAAATGTAATTGGTTTCTATTGTAATCATTAGTTTCTATGCTTAAATAGACATCTGCTTTTACAGTGCCACTTATGAAGTCCAGGCGTCTGGAAATGCATCACCAGATCATTTGTCCTTATGAATGCTTCACTGTTTATGTTATGCAGAAGGCATCTCTTTTCCATCTGATACATGCAGGTTAAACTTAAAAATGTCTGAAAAGATTAAACTATTCTGCATATCTACTGTCATTGCCGCATGTTCTTTTGGTCACTGTAGTCCCTTTTGTTGCATTCTTTTAGTCAGCAAAGATATATTTCTGGAGCGATGGGGGATGGCTGCTACCTCTAAGGGTCTATTCTTGATAGTTCTGCTGCTTACTGAGACGTCACATATCCGTTTCAGTTCCGAAGAATGCAATTACTCAGACAAATTCCTTTTAGTATTCTATCCCCTAACCTGTTTAACCTTTTCTTTATCCCTGTATTTCTTATAAACGTCGAAATGATGGGACAGTTAACGCGTGTTTTAAAAGTTTGTATTACCAGTGCTGAGACCAATGGACAAATAAGCAAGTACAGCAGTTTTCTTCTCTGCGTTACTTCCACTTCTTTGCCCAACAACAACATTGCGTCTTACTAGAAATGAGATTGTTTTGTATTTCTGCGTAGTAAAGAGAAAAATTGGCAACAAATAGTGGTGTATAACTAGTGGTGGTAGGGATGGCAGTGTATTTATCTACAAAATATATTTGTTACAAATCTAGCTCATTCCTGTCGCACGGGCCCGTACATGCTTTCCCATTACACTAAAAATACATGAAATTGCATAAACCATATTAACTCTTAAAAGTCAAACAATATATATAATGAAATAAATACATGGAAAAAAAATTATGTTATAGAAAAACATTTTTAAATAGTTAAATAAGATAAACAGACGAGAAAACACTACTAAAGTAAAGAATACTCGCATACATGTAGGAATAATTAAAGAAAATATATTGTGATTCATGTTCCCCTACTCACCTTCCCAGTTTTCTGCCGCATACGGTCTGAGCTGTCTTATTTTGGTTAAAATTTGACCTACTCCCTCCTCCTTCATCCTATTTGTTAGTAAAGTTTAACACTGGTTCGTTAAGTAGTAAATAGGTGACAATAGAAGTAAAATTACGAAGACAACAAATATCATATAACATTACCTAAAGAGAGTTGTCAAACACAAAATTATGAATACAATACAATACATTTTACATCATTATAGATATATTTTAATAGCAAGGTCACAAATATTTATAAAATGCAGTTAGTGCATTATATAGGCTTTTTATATAAATATACCTTAGTTTTTTATTAGTTACAATTAAATTTTTGTAATATCTTTTCAAATCAAGATATAACGATAGTTAAATTTTTGTTCTGTTGCTAAGCAATGAGACCATTATAATGAAACTTTTAGTAAATAGAGTAGTTTTGTATTATTTTGCATCGTTTTTATAAAAGCTCCATTCCATATTTTACTCTTTATTTTGATAATGGTTAATTCCATATATACATATATACATTGAATTTGAATTAAATGTATTTAAAGCGTACATAATAAGCTACATAATATTAAGATAAAATCAAACATACAATACTATATATAAGTAAACACATTTATAACTTTTTGAAAAATTTCTTAACTGTTACTTGACACTAGATCCTGACTCATCAGTAGTGGTCTATTGGATTTCCAAGAGTTCAGCTATTTTAGTTTAACATCTTTACTAATGTACTATTTAAAGTAATTATAAAAAATTATACAAAATTTAAAAGAAATTTATCAACCTCTGACTTTCATCACCCTTTTCAAGTATTATATAAAAGAAAAAATAGAGTACTCTAAATATTCCCTTCAAACATAATTTATTTTAGAGTTACTTGTCTCTCTTATCCTAGTTCCAATACACACAATTCCGGATAATCAGTGCATTGGTGATCACCATAATTTCACATTACAGTCTAGCTTCATTGCTAATTGTGCACATTTCTAATTTTCTAAAGTTCCTTATCTTTTAAATGCTTCCATCTTAACCATCTTCTCCCAAATTTTGTCCAAATAATCTTTCATAATTTTTTTTACCTCCTTCACCACTAAAATATTTTTCAATACTATTTCTCTATCTAAGTTATTCAAGTTTTTTTTTATCTTTGTTCGATTTCAATGTAGTAAATAATTAAAGTTTGACTTCCCATACATTGGGCAATTTTCTACATTTTTCATCCCTTAAACTATGTACATATTTACGGTTTATCAGTGGCAAAATTTAGATTTTATATTAATTAATGAAGAAATACCGAAAAATTCAAAAGTTGCTACTCGGTTTCTACCAAAAGACTTACCTAAGGAGTACATTTATCGTTGAGGCAAAACTTGTTGATAAGGAAAAAATCGTAGAGGTGAAGACAATTCGGAAAAAAGAGAAAAAACTGGTCAGAATATATTGAGTTTATTGCGAGAGGATCAATGCATCCCTACCGCCTTGATAAGGTTCCTGTCTCGCAGGAACGGATTTTAGACCTAGATTAACATTTTGTCACCGGCTTCTAAATCATCCAAAATTATAGAACATGTTTTAAAAGTTTCATTCACAAGGAATGACATCACTAATTTTTATAACTTGCAAACGTGGAGTGTTGAAAAGTCCACTATCGTTCAGCTAATTTTCAGGTTTGTTTTTCCCTCACTATCTGGCCAGGGATTGTGGGCTACAGTTCAATTGAGCCTGTTGTTCTCTCTCGACGGCTAACCCAATTAAGTTCTCACAGTTTTATTGCATATAATTTGTCCATATTACTGGGAATTATACCACTTTAAAACAACATTGATGATGAGGTGTCGCGCAAATAATTCTTGACACTTGAGATTCCCCATTGGATTGTTTGCGGGGTTCCCATTCTGTGGAGCGACACATAGACCAGAGTTTACCGGTGGTAGACCTAACAGGTAGAGATGTCTTTAAGTGACACATGTAGTACTCGGCATAATTGATAAAAGTGGGCGTTAAACACCATTAAAATAAATAAATAAAATCGGCATAATTGGGTTGACAGATGCTGAACGTGCGCACGAGTGCTTGTTGAGGGCATACTGAACATTTGCGTTCGAGTCTTGTTTTGTATTTCCATCTACATTTGTGTTTTACTTAAATAATGTGACGTATAAAAGATATTAGGAATTACTGATTCTTAGGTGAAAAAAACCTGAAGATAATATATTCTTATTTCATTATATTGTATGTTCACGCCAAGCTTCAATCAAATGCATTGACAATAAAGTTGAGCATCTGTTGTTAACATAAAGCTAATCGCTCTTCCAAGATAGTGTTTACTTCGTAATCCTAGTTACCGGCAATAGTAAAGTTAAGGATTGCGGGAGGAGAGAGTCACTGATATACTTAAAGCAGCATCTCATGTTAAAACTATAAGTAATATAGAAGAAGGTGCAAGGTTTGTTCCAGTTATTGTTCTCCTTTCCATTATTGAATACTTCATTGTAGGCTAGCTGAGCTAATTAACGGATTAAAGGTAAAAAACTTCTTTGTTTAAATACTTTTTCTAAACTATGTATATAGTCATAAAATAAATCGGAACATTACAGCTCCGGATAATTAAGGCGCAATGGTGCCTCAGGAAAACTTAAACCTTACCAGACCAGTTCCTGCTTATTACATTAATTAGTCCTACAATTGTCTTCGCGAGGTTGAATGGACAAAAGGGAAAAACTCCTTTCGTAAAATTTTTTCTGAGTAACGGAAATCGAGTTATAAGCACGCACACAGAGCGCCAGATCATGGAAGCATCAGATTAGTACAGAGTCCTCATTACGCTATGCAATCAATAATTACTTTCACCGACGGGAATTTACTGCATAACGGTCTTGTGACCTGTCGAAGTAAACGATCTCGAGCGGTTGGAACATATAGCACGGAATTTTCATTTTGTTATTCATTATTAGTGTAGTAATAAATATTGACTCGCCATGAAGTGCGTGCCCTCTGCTGGGAGACATGCCTAAATCCTTTTGAAAATATTTCGAGACACTCGCCGCAATTAATCTTGCCTCCCCGATATTTTATTCTAGCGCCTCCACGGGGTTTATCTCAGATAAGCACCTGAATCACTTTCTACGCACTGCCGACAGATATACCAACCTGCTAGGTACTCGACTTTCTGTGAGAAGTTTCTAATCGATAAGCCATTTCATCTAGTTGCTCCTCTGCGTAAAACTAATTTTTGGTCTCCGCTTCTTGTCCATGAACATGCCTCGGGTTTGAACTTTATTCACCACTCTTAAAATTGCACTTTCCAATGGAGATGTCAATTATGGAAATTTAGCACTGAGTTCTCTCCTACAGTAATTGTACCATTTCCTTTATACAAAACAATCACAAACGAATATTTTTGTTTTAGCGTATATATTACACGAATACACATTTGGAAGGGTAATACACAACTCCTACAGAAATGTAAGTGAACGAGTTGCTGTGTATTAGGACAAGGTGTGTTCACCGAGACTAACAAGGTAGTAGAATATAATAAACTACAGTCAAACGACGAAATATTTACCTCTAGTATATAGGCTTTCAATCGACATGATAAACATAGCTCATTAAATCGAGGGGTCTGTTGTTTTAGTAATATATGTAATTAAACTTTACAAGAAATTTGAAAAATACAAGTTTTGACATTTTTAGTATTTTTTAATTTTGTTGGATGTTTATCTTTAATTATATTTTAATATTTTGCTCTTATTAGCTTATTGTGCAGTTCTATACAAGTGTGCTTCATTATGGTTTACCTGTGGTCCTCCTGTATGTAAAATTATGTAATCTCGCAGTTTTATAGGTTGTTCTTAGCACAGCAGTTATTTATTATTCTGAAGTTACATATCTGGAATCACAGACTCTCATCTCATTATCAGAACTATTACTTTTTTCCAGGTGCCCCCATTATCGAGAACATTCCATAATTAAATCTTCCTTTAATCGATGTTTTCCATGTCACAATTATTTTGAATGGAACCTTCTTGAATTGTGTCTTTGTACTTAAATTAGAGATTTTTTAATCAAATTGACAAAATCCTCGAGACAACGAAAGGAATGAATTGATTAATGGTGGCGTTAATGAACTCAGGTCCGTAGTCGCCTTAAGACACTTGACATTTGCCTTTTTAAAACGAGAAAAAGCACAGCCAAGAGACTGAACCCAATAGCGTTCGAACCTGCACCCTCCGCTGAAGTCCTTAAGTGCTCTTGATCGGCACTTAACAATATATTTCAGCAGACGTGCCTAGAAACAGCATTGTGCTATGGTAATGGGTGCTCAGTAAAATAAACGTATTTCTGGGGATATTTAACAAAGCGTATAAAAAGATGTAAAGAGCAGGTGTTTAATTTGTCTGGTATGAATGTATGTTTCCTATGTGTTGATGCAAACTTTTCTGTTTATTAAAAACTTTAGAGTATATTTTGCAATTTCCTGTATTCAAGTGTCCCGAAATTATTAAGTATTTCTTTTTAGAGAATTTTCATTTTACAGTAGTATCTCGATAATTTGAGTTGAATAAGACTGGGGTTACCTTGGGTTATGGAAAAACTCTGATCTTACAGAAAGGGAGGTAATAATTTTAATTTCAGACGTTCTAAAACTACAAAACAACAATACATTTATTTTTAAATAATTTATCATTACAATTTGCATAACATAGACATTACTTTTTTTGGTTACTTTTTTCCGTTTTATATATTGGTGTCTCGCCAATTTTCATGAGTAGAATATCTTTAGCGGTTGCTTTACCATAACGCAGGGCAACTTTGAGTGCTGGAGTGCCGTCACCATGACTCAGCTTTCCTTGAAAATCTGGCACATCCACCTCTTCCTTTCAATCGCAATCACTCCAGTTATTCACAGACTGAAGTAGTCAATTTCTCATCGGCTGCCATCTCTTGAACCATAGTGTCTCGTCACAATGTTGATATCATGGTAATCTTTTCTTGATCATACAGTCATTTCTCTCTAATAGCACTTTCTCTGTTAGTTATGAGAATGCTCAGTCTCCAGTCCGAGTCATACAAGCCGGAGTTCCTCAAGGAAGCACATGGACGCCTATTCTTTACTCAATATATACACATGATCTAACAATAGTACAGTTTGCTATTCTAAGCAACGGGACATGGAGATCATCGGCTAACAACCTTCAGACATATGTTGGGCATATCGTGCAAACAATGAAATATTATAATGAACCCTTGTTAAGTTCAATTCACTTATAAAACAAATCAAAATAAAAAAATGAAAGCAATAATAAGACTGACATAAAATTATTCAACTAAAATATCAGCTTCAAGGATAATCACTATTTCCAGTTTATTTCAAAAAGCTAGTCTACTTCTCACTATCTGACTGTACAGCTGTGCAATATGAAGTTCGCCTTCCAATTCACAACTAAAAAGAATCCAAAATACCACGTGGTATATCCGCAATGAGACTCTAATAAATATTTACACATTTAAACAGGGAACATTGTCCTTCGCTCATGCTACAGTCGACTTCATCGCACCGTTTTAAATCACACCAACGAACTTCTGAGTAACATCCCAACCCACTTGCCACCACCACAACAGTTTCGAGGACTGAAATGAAAACTACACTCAGATTTATTAGAAGATTATCATTTAGCACATTGTAAAGAGGACATCCGCTGGGCTACAAAATTTCGCAGAATCGTATTATACATATTGTGTATTGAAGCCGGAAATAAGGCTGACTTTATTAATTTAATTAAAAGGCTGCAGAGTCATATTTATAAAGGCATTATATTTGATAAGGATAATTGTTATGTATATATATATATATAAGAAATATTTTAGAGATAGGTAGAACAAAAATAGAAATAATTTGTAACTTGTAACATACAAAAGGGTTTTGTATACATTTTGTGTAAAAATATGTGAGAAGCAGACGGTTATGTATACCTGACACTCGTCCGCAGACCGCTCCTTAGACAAGGCTGAAGAAAGGGTAAACTATCTTTTGTTAGGTCACGAACCTTCTACTCAGGAAATACTTAGGAGTTGACAATAAACATGTGGCCGTAACGGGACAGTATTTAACAAAGTCAGAGAGGGGAATTCACACATTCAGGCATTCAGAGGGACACTCGTAGAAGATAGACACTCATACATTCACAGATTTACACTCACACATTAATAGATTCAGAGGGACATTCAGACATCTAGATATTCACTCAGGAAGCCAGCTAAGAGAGTAGCGAAGTCAGCGCCGAATAGTCAGGAAGTACTTTACATGTGAATAAAACATTTTAAACAAGTCAACCTTGTGTATTTTTGGGCAACATATTTCTCGTTCCCGTGGATCTATACTGATCCCGAAACACTCCAGTGGACCCTGAGATAAAATTCAACAGAATTGGAGCAAACGACGTCATCAGTGAGCAGCCCGGCCGAGACTTCGAGACCACCATCAACTACAACACTACACTACGCCCCCGCATCCCCCGAGCACCCAATTCCTGCTCCAGTATTGAAGTTTACAATTTATTAAAAAAGACTAAAGCGTGTTTTAAATTATAAACAATCCATTGTTGTAGAGGAACGCATTGTCCATGAGTAGCGCACGTACCATAAACATAAATATTTAACAGCGCTTGTGCTATGTTGCGTTTAGAGAATATTAACCACTTACATGCTTAAGTAATGTGCTTAACATGTCTCAATTTAATGACCAGTTAATAAAATATAATTTCTGAAATTTCTATTTGTTCTGTTTATTCGCTGTAAAGGAGCGGCAAGATCAGTAACTCTTCATTTTCCTTACTGGCGTCACTTGAGTAATTAGCTTCACTTGTTTCTTCCCAAAAAGAAATAACGAAACTGTCAATGGCGTCCTCTACTAACCCATTTTTTTTTTTCCAAAATTGTTTCCCTACTCTTCATCACATGGTGACATTAACCCAACCTCTTTAGCAACATAGTTGTACCATCACGGGTGGCGAGGTCGTTAAGGTCCTGACCAGTGAGCGGGAGGTCTGGGGTTTGATCCCACCTGGGCCGTTCTCTCTAACTGAGGTATTTTATGTGCCGGGGAGGTTTATTAGGCCTGAAACACTTCCTTACTTAAATTTTCTCTTTTTCAGTTGATCATTTCATCTCGTGTGCAGCCAAAATCCAAGGCTACCTTTATTATGATAATCAGTAATGTTAGTAATAATTACATAGGTATAAGACTCAGGATGCAGATCTCTTATTTATTAAGGCAATGAGCTGGTATGGACGTTTATTATGTATGTAGAAATTTGATGATCCTGAACTACGGATTGACATGGTTATTTCTTGTATGTGTATTTGGTGGGTAGCAGTAATTTGCAAGAGTCATTGTGTTTAATTCTAGGTTTCCTTACCTCTTGTTGATCTGAGGCATCTACGAAAAACCCTTAGAAAGAGAAAGAATTAATGTATGGAGGGATTGCTCGCCCGCATGCTAACAAAATGTTGCAAGGGGGTCAAAAGGCAATAGGGTTTCTTTTGTTAATTGCCAAGGGCCGGGCTCTCTGTGAAAATATTTCGGTGAGCTAGAACGCGAAAAATGTCTATAAGCTTGAAACCCTTTAAGATAGGTCAAGTTAGGGAAGTTGCTATAACGGACTGTAAGAACAGAATGTGAGAAGCACACTTTGAAAGAAGTAGGATGCAAAAGGAAAGTAAAATATCAGAATCCGGATGAAGCTTTTTTTATTGCTGGCAGGCCTGGGAAGTTAGAAACCAAAGAATTATGCCGCACAATCAGAACAATAGCTACTGGTGGTAATGGGAATTATCTCGATATTAAGTTCCCAGATTTAGGATAGTGAAGGGAAAACGGAATGGGAAATTGTCAAATTATCAAAGGTGGAGTCGAAATATACTACAGGAGATACAAGGCTGTGGAAAAAGGGAATGTAAGAAGGGGAAAAACAATTTCAACCAATGGCCATCGCATAAAAATGAGCGAATGAGAATAACTTAATAAATGTGTTAATAAAAATAATAAATAAATATTATAAATAAATAAAATTTATAAAAATAATAAATATTTTAAGATAGCCAATTGAGAACTTATCGGTCGGGAATTAAATAGTAAAAGTTAGTCCTATTTTCGCGTAGGAGAGGCTAGAAGGCAGAAAACGGAATGCCAGGCAATGCAGAGAGGTTAATTCAGGAGGAATCGAGAGTTGAGAGGGTTAATAAATCAGGAGAAGTAGGTGGAGCATTGAGACTCGTAGGTGAAGAAATCGTGAGTTGTAATGGAGAGTTGATAGTTAAGGGATAAGAGTGGAGAACGCAGTTGCGAACAGAGTGATCGGCAGTGCTGGAATGATATAATGAATGAGGGAAAGATAGACAGTTATTGTAGTTAGAACTGAGAATAGCAGGTGACGGAAGCTGCAAAAGTAACAAAGAAATTGGCAAGTGTGAAGATAGCCGGAGCAGACCTAGATTGTCAACGATTTGTTATAGTACCGAGAGTAGGAAAAGACAGAGACCGAATTGTAAGGCAGGAGAAAATTATATCAAGTACAGTAGAGCAATAAGAATTGGTTAGGAACGGCGAGCAGTCAGATATTGTCAGACTGGTATCTTGCACTTGAATAAACTGTTAGTGAAGAAATCAATCTCGTGTGTCTTTTGTGTGATACATTCCCTGTTCCCGTGGATCCAATAAATCCACAAACACTCCAGTGAACCCTGTGAACTACAACATAATAAAATTGGAGCAGCTGTCTGAGCTAGGAGCCGACAAAACCACAACTCAACAATCAGCATTCATCAACCGAACCTCCGCATCCCCGTACACATCAGGTTCCGCCCCCGTATTTAAAACCGCTCCACTGTATCATCATTGTCCATCGCCTGTGATGCCACAGTAGGTAAAACGGGCGTTAAACAGTATTAAAAAAACCCAAGTGCAGGAGGTGTATGGGCCCTCCCATTTTTTTTCAAAGGGGATTGAGCTGATATGATATCATATATTTAATATTTAGTTTGTGTGTACTAAATTCTTCCGGAGTTAACCAATTTGGTAGGACTGGTTTTAATTATTCTAATGTCAACTTGTACAGTTGCATGATACTTTTTTGTTTTAAATGTTTGAAGAAATACTTTAGACCGTAAGAGGGACAGAGCCGTTTCAATGCAATCGCAATTTTAAGCTGCCATCGAATCACATTCCGCTCTTTGGATCTCGATGATAGCCGATCAGTTCATTGAGAGAAAGAGTTGCGGTGGCACACGTTCACCAGGCTTTCATAAAAATATATAATTCTTCAACTTTTGTTTCTTAAAATGCTTTTATTCATTTGCATGTTTTGAATTTATACATTGTATAGCTATGGAATAAATTTAAAGGATAGAATAGCTGGCTACCAGCTGTATTCCTACTGGCTCCCAGTAACATTGTTAAATTGTTAATTTGGTAGTTTTGTAGATTTTGGAAGATTAATTTGGGAAGTAGTTAAGTAAATTTATATTTTGGTTCAATTAATTATTTTTTTGTTTATTGTTTTATTATATTATTTTAATCTAGTTATTAGGAAAATCTGTAAAATGTATTAAAATATTATTTAATTATATAGTTATAATAACAATAAATGGAAAATTTGATATATACGCCCTGGTTTAGGAAACCAGGTACCAGGGTAGCGTATACAGGTTTTATAATATATTATATTATACATTGCATTTAAACCAAATCTAAAAGAGTATGAACAGAATCATAGACTTCATTTTAGTTTACTATATATCATAATCTTATTACTTTATTTTAATTTGTTAGCTTATTAATGCATACCATTAATAGAGATACATTTTAGTTGCAGCGAAGTGAATATTTACAATCGCTGTGTTTTGGCTATCGCTGACGTGTGTATTTACAAATATCACAAAGGGGGGTTGCCACCTCCCCCAATATATAACAGAAATCGAACTCTATGTTCAGCAGTGAAGGAATAAAAAGCCATAAGTGTATGTTTCAGTAAAGTTTATATATTTATTTCTACGCAAACATTTTTCTCTCTTAGAGTTTTACAATCTCAATGGGGTTCAGTTTACACACGTATGTGGACACACTTAATAATTCATGGGCATGTAATTTTAATATTTTGTCAATATAAAATATTTTTCTTATTTATGGATCTCTATCAATATGTAGCGTTTAGATTTTCTCATGTGTGTTGAACGAGGAATGTTATTATTTTGCAGCCATAATTTCACCTCTTCTATTACGGCGTATTTCGAATAATACCACTCTCTTCTGGGAGGATGGAAAGCAGTTCATTGTTAATCCAAATCTCAAAGTTCTCAAACTTATTCCTGCTTCAAAAAGTAATAACGAATTCTTAACTATGCGCTTTTCAGACCCTGTATGGACAACAATCAAATGGTTACGGAGTTCGTCTTTGTAAATACGCCTGTAAATTTGCCAGCATTTACCAGTTGTTAAATTATTGATTACCCAATTTTCATCAATATATACAATAGAACGACTCTGTTCCCTAAAGCGGCATATTGATTTCAGATACTTATACAGCCATTTCATTTATGTTTGGACCTTCAATTATCATTTTCCTTTAATTTTGCCATTTTTCCATTTTAGCCCATTTCTTTAAGGATTGTTCTTGGAGAGTGAACTACCAAAAACATTAAATTCTTTTTAGAATTTCCATAACAATTTTTGATATTAAGGAACCTCTTTTCTCCCTAAATAAAATTCGTATATATAGTAGTGCATCACATTCTTGTCAAAATCATCCAAATTCACTTTTGTATGCTCCGGTCTATTTCTATGTCTTCCTGGAGTAGACAGAAGACCCGCTGGCTTCAACCCGTACTCTTCTTATTCTGGTAATTGTTCTCCCTGGAACACCGGTATAGTGCGGTGAATTTGACTGCTTTAAATTGTATTCTAGTTTTCTTTGCCTCATCACACGCAGTTATCACTTTCCTCGGGATTACTCGAGCTTTACTATGTGTAGTTCTTTCTTTTGTTGTTGTGATACATCTATTTGTATGTAGGTATAATTAGTAGATCATATCTATATAAAACTATACATTAACACTAACTAAACCATGCAATGCAAACCAGCGTCCAACTGTTCACTATTAATATACTGCACTTGTTAACGCAATGAGAGAGGACCGATTCTCCAGTATTGGAATAGGATACATATGCACGCGTTTGTGCGCAATTGGCGGATAAAAAGCCCTCTCCCCCACATACGTTACTAGCCATCACTGTAGCTCCCAGCTGAATTGTAAATATTCTCTTATATTTGCGTTAGCATTTTTCTATAATTTAAAAGGAGAATTTTGATGTAGAGGTTTTTATTAATGTCTTCTATTATAAGCGGTTAAAGGAAGAAAATCATCTGGTTGTTGAGGAAATATTCTGTATTCAAAAATAGTTTTTCTGTTTAAGGAATCAAAAGCAGGAACCAACGTTAGTATGCTGCAAAATAAGACATTTCCTACATGACATAACCTATATACAGGTTATTTAGCACTTATAACACTGAAACCTAGAGGTACTTTTTCGCATTATTTTTTTTCAATTATCTTCTTTGCGCTTTCCTACGAAATCTAGCTGAGCCGTCACTTTAATTTCCCTTAAAAATTGTTTTTAGCATTGTCAAAATTAGCAAAATTTACTTAAATATAAATAAATAAAAAATAAATACTTAGCTTGCAATTTATTGTAAATATTGTCTAATGGTAGATCATAAATAGTTACTTAATTCTAACCTCACATTTTGTTTATAAAAGAAATCATTATACACATAACAATACAGCTCACTTTCATTAGCTATCTCATGTAAACTTGTATAGTAAGAAAACCCTCTCCCCTGAGCTTCCCATCCCTTTACTCATCCCCTCTCAAATTCCATTTTCATCTCTATAGCCATTAACTTTCTTTGTCGGGTATTCGCTAGAAACATTTTCGATTTGTGTGTATATCTCTACACAGGAACACTTCCAGGCAGATGTTGAAACTGCTATTGAACTTTGAAAATTATGGTGATAAATGCTCGCTTCTTAAAATCTCCGTTTCCCTGCATTCTGCCAGAATGTGCTTCCAGGTATCGCTTTCTCCGCACAATGAACAAATTCTTTCCCCGAGAGCATTCACTGTTTTGTTTTCTTTCCAAGCCCCTAATCTGAACCATGCGAGATCACTTCTTTCTTCTCTCCCACAGGCATCTAGATCATCCCCTCCCCCACACCTGATCTATTTGAACCTGCAGGTTAAGCGACACTTTTTCTGCGCATTGAGACTCAGTATATTGCCGATCTGTATCTCGCAAACTCTGTTAACTATTCTCCAACTATTTCTCGTAATGTCCTGTTTCCTTAATCAAATATACCCTATTGTAATTTTGTCTAAGCCTTTCCTTATATTTGATGCCCAACCCTTATCCCACCCTTCCCTTATTTGCTCTTGCAGACAAACTGCTCGAAGAACTGCTTCATCCCCCCCGTATTATTTTAAACAGTAATTAATTATAGTTATTTTTAAATTTGCACTTTCGTTAATGATACAAAGCTCTTTAAGAACCCCACAATTTTCTGCATCTTTCCTACTTGTAGAAACAGTCTTAGAAACTGTGTTTGTACCTGATTAAGTTTCTCGGTATTTTCCCTTCCCCAAATTTTCCGCTCCGTACATCGCAGTTGACGGCCGCCCTGTACACGATCACCATGTTTTCAATATTTTTACTAAAATGTTAAATGTTTCTATATTTTTAATATACACTTGTGTTTTTTGATGCCTATGTGCTTTGCCCAGATCCCGTTCATAGCTAAAGTGACCCCATGTATGTGAATTTCTTCAGATTTTCTAATGCCTGACATGTATACTCCCACTTCTCTTTCCTGCTGTGCACGGCACCGTTCTTGAACCTCATTGTTTTGGTTTTCTCATAACTGCCATTCTCCATTGCTGACAACATGCCTCTAAGCAGTCTAGTTTCCCTTGCAGATCTTGGATATCAAAATTAGATCATCCGTATAAAGGTGAGCTGGTATGAATATGCCTGCTATATTCGGGGCATCAGATTCTGCAACACACATTTTCTCCGGTATGTCATCTGCAAACAGATTGAAAAGAAGGGGTGATAGGATACAGCCTTGCCTCACATATTTCCGTGTTATTACACCTTTTTAAACCGTATCGCGATCATATTTTACACAGAACTGTACCTTACTATGTATTAATTCTAATGGCTTGATCATTTTATCTGAGATTCCTTTCGGGCATAATTTATTCCATAATACTTGCCATTCCACGGAATCAAAAGCTTTCCAAAATTCTATTAAGTCACAATGCAATCTAAAACAAAAATATTTTCTATCGTGCTGTTATTCCTAAACCCCGCTTGGAATTTTGAAGGCCTATTGTATTTTACTACCCTTTGCCTGATTCTCTCGTTAAAACTTTTACAATACATTTCTCCCATTACCGGAAGAAGTCTCACCCCGCTATAATTATCCGGTACTTTTGACCTGAGATGCTAAAGAGCGTCCGTAAATGATATATGTATCTTCTGGATATACCCCACACTGAAAACGCCATTCATCATCTCTATAAATTTTACACGTCTTAAACCGTCCTTAAACAGTTCTGACGGCAGTCCGTCTATCCCAGGTGCTCTTTATTGCTTTAAGTACTTACCAAAGGAAGCCATTTTAGGCCTTTTAACCCTAAAATAATTCATCGACCCTGGCCAGGTTTCTACACGTGACCTGCGGTCTACGAGGCAGATATATATATATATATATATATATATATATATATATATATATATTTATTGGTGTTTAACGCTTACTATTGAGGCACCACAGGCGATAGACACTGATGATACATGAGATGAAATGATATATTGGGAAAGGATTTTATTTTTAAGGAAGGAAGCGTTCTAGGCCTAAGTTTAGGGTACCTTCCAGGCATTTGCCAGATATGAGAACTGAGGAAAACCTGAAAAAAAAACACAGTCAGAGAGGACGGTCCTGGTGGGATTCGAACTCCAGACCTCTCGCTCACGAGTCCGCACCTTAACGACCTGGGCCACCCGTGGCGACTAGGCAGATATGGTTACCAGAACCAAACCCGATCGAGAGGAATGGCTAGGGTGGTAACGTTTGAGACTCGCATTTCGGGTGGGCTATCACGATCTTGGCGGTCTTCGCGGTTTCCTCTGGTCGCTTAAGGGAATTTTGAGACGGATAAAAAATTATTCACAAAATTTTCGCACTCCCATACCATATTATTTCATTCCTTTGGCTCTATTATAGGATCGTTAGTGCTAGGTAGGTGGGCTGGTGCTTGTGCAGTGCGACGGTGGCTTGCGCTTTCGAATTTTTTTCCGGAGTCCGATATGGAGTCAGCCTTTTGAGGGGCTGGAACTCTGCCTGCGATGGTATCTTCTTTTTGGAAACAATTTTTAAGGACCGAATCTCTGTCCATGCCTCATTATCCCTGGATCCTGGCAATGCGGTATTGGCCCTCTTCTCATCCCTTCCTCCCGGATACCCCAACTGGGGGCTTAGGCACAAACGGCCAGCCCTTGAGTAAGGCCGAAGTACGGAAGTGCCCACCGTTCTATTGGTGTCTTTTTGGGATCATATGCTTTTAAATGTTGTTTATACATGACTTTTGAAACCAGCAAAAATATATATGCATAGTTAGATTTTTAATTACAATATCACATCAGCAATTAAGCTATACTTTTCATAAACAAATGATATTAGAAGAACAGTCCTTTGTTCAACTTAGAATAAGCGAGTAAAGAGGGAATGACTCCGGGACTTACTCGGATTAAAGGACACTGGAAGTGAATTTTCAGCACTGTTCCACATTTTAGTGTGGATGCTTCTGAAGCCTATACCCCGATTGTATTGACTTTAAGTTAACACGTATATCAAATTTCATTCACATTGGATGAATACTTTGCGAGCTATAAAGAATTTTTAAAATTTATTACGTAAATATGTTGCATAATCAAAATATTCCGTGCCACCCATGAGTTCAGAAAAGTAGTTGCCATTTTTTGCAATTGGAACTTTTGAACTACATACAAAAATTGCATAGAAAGAGATTTTAAATAAATCTGATGAGTGAACTGTGATAATTTTTTCAATATATAAGAAAATTGAATCTTTAAAATTAATAATATTTTCATTGGAAATATTTGGTTTAAAATTATTAATGTTAGCATTTATTTTGTCCTATAGAATACTGCAATGGATACTTCTGCACATTTTGGAAAATTTTAATTGAATTTAAACAAAAACCAAGACATTTTAAAATGTGAAAATGAAGTTTTGAGAAAAACGCTGTTTCACAAAAAATATACTCGGAAATAAAATATAAAAATAAAATAAAATGAAATAAAATAAAATCTGTATACGCCACCCTGGTACCTGGTTTCCTAAACCAGGGCGTGTATATCAAATTTTCCATTTATTGTTATTATAACTATACAATTCAATAATATTTTAATACATTATTTTACACATTCTCCTAATAACTAGATTAAAATAATATAATAAAACAACAAACAAAAAATAAATAAAATAATTAATTGAACCAAAATTTAAATTTACTTAACTTCTTCCCAAATTAATCTTCCAAAATCTACAAAACTACCAAATTAACAATTAACAATATTACTGGGAGCCAGTAGGAATTGTAGCTGGTAGCCAGCTATTCTATTCATTAAATTTATTCCATAACTATACCACTATACTACTACTAACCACTGGTTACCAGCGGTATGTACTGGTATCCAGTACTCGACAGAAATTCTCTTAAATTGGACATTATCCTTAATTGTTTCAATTCTCCTTAATTTATTACAATCATAATAATATCCTTCTCTTTGACAACTTCCTTCACTTAAAGTTCATTTATCATTATTAATCTTTCCTACTCATTTCATTTATTTGTCCCAACACTTGAACTCATTCAACACTATCACCTCGCTTCCACCATATTACTCTCCATCTTTTCTTCCCAACCATTCCTTCTTCCATTTCGCTTGATTCTCCTGGTCCCCTGGTTGCACCATTTCTTGCGCTCAGCTCCTCCTCTCCGGACACCACTTCACCATCCTCCATCTCCTGCCGCGGCTCATTCCCGTGTATCTCCAACACCCTTCCTTCTCCTTCTGTAATCTTCCTTCTTCCATCTTCTTCCCGGTGTCAAAACTCTTATTCCCTACTTCAGGCTGTGAATCAAAATTATCCCTGTTTATTATATTTTTTAGGCATTTTCATCTCCATATTCCCTTCTTCCTTACCTTTATCTTCCCCTTATAATATTCTCTTCCTGTTGATTTAATTAAAGTTATTTTGTATAATTTCTATTCTTGTTAAGTTATTTGTGTTTGGGGGTTGTCTTTGCATACGTATGCGTTCTGATCTTCTTACCTCGTCCTCAGCTTTTTCATTACATCTTATTATCTGCTCTTGTGGTATTACCTCTTACCGTACTAGGTTACTTATTTTGAGTGCGGCCTGCTCGAGGTATTTATATAGGCCCTTATTTCTAAGTATATGTGCCACCTGATGGCCACTTAAAATTTCACTTTCTTCTCTCACATGTTCTAAATAGCGTGTGCATTCAAATAACACATGCGCTGGGTTATCCTATGTTTTGCAAAGTGTACAGATATCGTCCTCTGTTAGTTAATTTTCTTCCAATAAGTTTTGTAAGGCCGTATCCTGTAAGGTAATGTATCATGCTATGCTTTGGTAGGTTGTATAAATTTTAGTTTTAATCTCTCAAAAATGTTGTTAAATAAGTCAAAAGTTCTCTGCCTGCCTCGGCACTTTCCCATTCGTGCTGCCATTGTTCTTTTAATTTATATTTTATTTCATTTAAATTGTTGCAGTGACTGCCGATTATTAAACTTATTTTTTCCTAGTTGCCTTTCTTCAACCAATAAACAGCGCCTCTTAATTTAATTAATAGGTCAATTGGCCATATTCCTGTTACTACAAAAAAGGCCATAGTGGGTGAGGTGCTTAATGCCCCTGTAAATCTTAATAATACCGTCCTTTGTGATCTTAATAGAGTTTTTATTTGGACATCCTTCATCCTCAGAGCCCTGACCCCTGCTCCATAAGTCATTATTGAAGCAAAAATGCTCGCGTGGTATGCTGTAATGACGTTTAATGGAATTTTAAAATTCCACTGAACTAATCTTGCTAATTTCATCATAACGTGTTCGGATTTTTTTCGTACGTATTCAGTGTGTTTTCTAAAGTTTAGTTTCTCATCTAAGTAAATTCCCAAATATTTTGCTTCTTTTTGGCGTCTTATATTTTGGTTGTTATATTTTATGCATGGATCTCTTTTGAGATTACTTTTCAAAAGCATGTAGCCAGATTTAGTTGGAGCGACTTGGAGTTTAGTTTTACTACACCAATTACTTAATTTATTAGTTAATTTATTCGCTCTTCTTTCTATATCTGCTCTATTGTTTCCTTCTATTAGAAATAAATGCTCGGAAATGGTGTGATTAAAAGGACATGCGGAGTTCTTTAAATAGTTGTATAGCCCGAAGGGACATGCAAATGTTGTATTTCTGTGGCCGCCCATAGGGAACAGCTCCCCAAAAGACCGGATTTAAAAACTCACTTCCGGTGCCCAAGACTGGATTAAAAAAACTCATTCCCCTTAAAGATATCGAAAATGCACAGTGACCCAATAAACTATGAACCAACTTGCCATATTTTTCGTGTAGGCGAGACCAGCGTTCCTTGTCTTCTATGGGTGTCGTAGATTGGCGCTGAAGCAACCGTACAACAGTTTCCTTAACTATCTAAAAGACTTTACTTGTCAACTTTATGAAAGAGGGGGGACTGAAACGGGCCACCGCAGTTGTCCATATATTTTTGGTACCTTTTTAAAAACTGTACATCACTCTCTGTAGTACACGTTGAGCAATGCTGGCTGTTTCCTGGTGGATAATTTGTTTCAACACTTCCATGGTTTGTGGGTTCGTCTTGTATGCCTTATTTTTAATTAACCCTAGAGGTAAAAGTCGGGCGGTAAAAGTCAATTTATTTCATCAAAATAATTGCGGTATTAACTGTGACAGTCTTGTTGAAAAGGGGGAAAAAACCCTACCTGCTGATTAGTTTTCTAAATAAGGGGGCGAAAAAGGAATTCACATATGTAGGGGGCATCAATAAAATTACCCTATAGTTTTTTCTCCGCTCATGGTGCACTATACATCACTTTTTTTATTATGGAGGGTTACTTCATAAAAAATATCCCGTTTCTCATTGCTCCAATAACAATTATTTTTAAATTTAAATTTATTATAATTATTTTTATTAAAATTTTTATTATAATTTATTATAAATAATTATAGATTGTTGTACGGTCTTGAACTTCTTGGAATATTTCTATAACTCGTCTTTGATCTTGAGTTGATTGAGTTAACGCACATGAATCATAAATACATACACATTGTGCATTAGGATACATATACTGTGCGATAATTCACTTCGCGGTAAAAATACTGAACAAAACACGCCACTAGTAATAACTAAACTCGGCCGTCAGATTCACACCAAAAGCGTTACCTTGTTCTAGTCTACTGCAACGGCGGTAAACATGTGTGTATACATTAAGTGGAAAAAATTCCGCAATTTGGTTGGTAGTTCATTGAATCGTTCCGTATATGTGCGCGTATGTCTTTGTGATTTTTTTCTTCTTCTAATGCAGAAAAACTTCAATTAGGTTAAAACTAGTTATTTTCTATGGATGTCACTAGAATTTGTGTTTTTCATTGTTTACTAACCACAATCATATGTGGAGCAGTTTTAAAGTTGCGGGGGCGTGGTGAGTTTGTAATACCAACGCACCAGGCTGAAGCGTCGGTCTGAAGCTATGATGTACGGCGGTTGCTGCTGGTCGTTTCACCGCTGTTGTCCACTGCTGCTCCGTCTGATGGGGTTTGAGTCGGGGATATTGGGGATCTCAGGGTTCGTTGTACTGGAGGTTTTGGAACTCGAAGTCACCGGGACAAGAAGGTTTTGACAACCGACCTCAGAGAAAAACACAAGAGCCTCTCTAACTCATAGTTTATTAAGAACACAACATAACCATTTGACAAGACCGTCCACGGAGACCCGGGTTCCAGCTTTCTGAATATCAAACACTTTGACCTACTTTACGTTTCCAGATTGACTCACTGACTGACTTATGACCTGACTTGTACCTGCTCTTCGACCGATCTTATTCTTTTACTCACTTATTCGTGCTCCTGGACTGTGCTTACACTTTTTACTCCTTTATCGTGCTCCTCGACTGACTGACTTCTTCATACTCCTCGACTGACTTATTTATTCGCATCCGACTGGCTTATTCACATCCGACTGACTTTACTGATCTCTAGCCGTGACTTTTGGACGAATAAGCCACGCCCTTCCCGAAAAATACTTCTCTATTATCATAAATTAAACTTTACTTCTAGCTTCCTGATTGGCGATTATTCAATATAGATTTCTATGTCTATACGCTGTGATTCGTACACTTGTGGCCGGTGCCTATTGGTTGCCTATTTTTCTCCACGCCTACACTTTTATTATTTATTGTTTCTTTCTGGCCTTTCCCAAGAAACTTCACTATAATAAATTCTGGCTGTCACCTTTTATGCTACTCCATTTGTCCCTTTATATCTGTGTGCTATTATTTAGACAAAAGATGTTTCAACCTCTGGTACATATCTTCACTTTCTGGGAAATTTTGGGCGATCTGTATTATTGTCATGAACAATTTTGTAATTTCCATTTCTGAAGCATTCTCGTAAATCTGCACTTCTCTTATATCCTTAGCCCCATTAGGTGCCAATCTAGCGTGAAAATGGAAATAAATCTTTTAAAACTACACTGTCAAAGTCAGCTCTAAAGCATTTACAGATGTTAACAATTCTCAACCTTTTCTCTACCTGCTAGATCTGAGGGGCCTTCCGCGGGACAGTCCGTCAGTCTGATACAATACAACCCTTGTACAAAACAATAAATTCTTTTCCTATCTTAAAGTTTGCAGACAATTAACACAAAAGAGTGTCAACTAGGAATTCTGATATTTTGCATAAAATATCATCTCCATGATTTATCCAAAGAAATACAGATTTTAATGCTAATATTAATACATATGAAATTACTGAGGAACTGTAATTTTTGGCTCCATATGTTACGTAAGCATATATTGGGGTTACTTAAAAATATTTTCTGCCTTATTCATTCTATTTGAAAAATGCGTCCCTCTAATAGCACCCTAAATGAAAGGAGGCCAAAAGTTTTTGATCAATACATACATAAAGTCCATATCTGCAAGCAGTTTCAACCAAAAAGACATGCTTGCACCACCCTATAATATCTATTAGTTGTTAACGTGCTTATCATGATGTCAAAAATTGCAATTATTATTTCTATTTTTATCAACTGGTACATAAAGTATTTTAAGTGTGTGGCCAAGTTAATAAATACAATATATAGCAGGATATTATCGACAAACTTTCAGGAATGATAGGTCATACAGAGGCCATGCTTTTTCTGATGGAACATAATGTTCGCGGACATGTCGTTAAGGAGCTGTGCATCTGAAAAGATATACCTCTGGCAAAATGATTTGCAAAATTGAAATTTTATTGTTAACTCATTTTCTGGCAATTTAATACAAATATTGATTTTATAAAACGTAAATTTTACAATTGAACTTTTATTCGTCAATCAACTTTGTTATCAACACAGTATTCTTAACATATTCCAAAGAAGAAAATAAAGATGTTTTATAGTGAGTGATTGCCCTGGCCAAGCAGTAGATCCTGCTCTCCCTTTCCAAAGCTCCGGAATTCTGGGCATAAACGCTGAAGTGTGGTGGGCTCCATCATGCAGGAAGTACATGTTCCTGCTCACAGAGAGTGATACGTGTCAATCAGGTCCGAGAGTGTGTTTTGCATTAACACAGAACAGCCTACCTAGTACGACTGTAGTGTGGCTAGGAAACCCCACTCAATGCACACTACACAACAGCAAATCTTAAGTACATTGCATGCAAAATACATAGATTAACAACAAACTTCTCATTCGGAAGGGAAGTAAAGCCGTTGGTCACGTGTTCTACATTTACGAAACTTAAAATAACCTCAAGCCTGGATTAAGAGAAATATGAGCAAATTTTATCGGCCGTTTCACACTCAGAATTGAATGGGATACTAATGATCAGAGATGTTAAAAAGATTCCTTAAGTAAACAAAATAAATAAAACAAACAACTAAAGTAAGACAGCGGATATGTAGCACTTAAATGCGCGGAATATATTTCTAAAAACGATGCATAGCTCATGAGGTAGGTATCAGCGATTATGTTTCACTTATTGCATTTTTATGCTACTGCATCGTTATTTACTAATGCCTACCTAATTCTGGAATTGAAAGTAGCAGTCTAGCTGTACTGGAATGAAACAGTGGAAGGTTAGTGACGCATAGTAACTTTGCAACACTACTTTGTACCAATACTTTGCGACACTACTTTGCACCACTATTTTATAAATTACAACTGCAAGTAGCTGACTTGCTATATCACACAATTTAATAGACACATTTACAAAATTAAGTAATGCAAATTACCACAATGCTGAAGATTTCATTACCTTCGATTTTTCCAGAAAATACGCCAACATAACATTCTCACTAATTGTCCTGACTTTTTCTTTTTGCACCAAGATATGAATAAATCACGTTCTTGCTCATGCCGTTTTTCAAATTTTTCAATCAGAAAATCATTCCTTATATTAATCGCCGCTTCAACCACTTCGAGTGGAGCTCCTTCAAAATATTTATCGCTTTCGTCAAATTCCATTATAATTTTCAATTAACCTTCATATCAGCGAGCTACTAAATGTTTCATTACAATCAACAATAAGTAACAAAACACTAACGCGTAACTATACAAACATAAGAACCGATTCAATATTGGAAGTTCTCTTTATTTTTAACTTTCCAAATTATTATAAATGATAAATAAGTTACATTAAATATGGTAGTATAAAATACTATGAAACATGCTCGTTGAAAGGCTGCGTAAAATGCAGGCTTTGGTAAACCTCGGGTTGCAACTAATCACACTGGGATGAGGAATAAGTGCCTTTCAGCACTTATATTACAATAAACACTTCTGACATCTTTTAATGAAATCTGTCTCCAATTGCAACAATCTGCTTCCGCAATTCTTTCAATTTCTGTCCTCATATTTTCTTGAAGTTTTTCTACCATACAGGGACTATACTTGAATATTTTACTTTTTTATCTTTTCTAGTGTTAATATTTCAGTACAGTACACTGCAGCAAATTTTACTTCACTTACACACTATAATTGATAACACTGGCCCACCAATATAATATCTTAATGTTGCAACATGTCGGCAAGAGGAAAGAAAAGCGACTGATAAAATGTAATCATCTAAATTTTTTACAGCAAATATTTCTGAAATGTGTTTTGATATTGTTTCCTGCGTTCACAGAAGTGAAGCTTAGGGAAGAACTCATAGTTGCAGCCCGTGCACAGATATTAATAATTATTATAATATGTATTTCTTGAATAAAGTTACATTTTTTAACTGGAATAATGCCCATTAGCACCAAGAAAATAAAACTAGAGGAAATTAGAATGTCAAAGGTGTTTTTGATCATTTTAGAACAAGTGGTTTACGAGCTATACTAATATGAACAGTTTAAATGCCTGTAGTTGTCTTCCCTATTTATCTGCTTATTTACCAGGTTATGATGCTCGCATGGTTGGTTACATGTTTCCTTTACACTGATTTTATTGGGACTTCCTTGTCAGTACTTTATGATAGTTCTTAAAGTAGGGCGTGATGGAAGATTTTGTTTCTTGTTCAATTTATTTACGGACGCTCTTTAATATCTCAGCTTCCCATTCAATTCAGGGCGTGAAACGGCCGACAAATTTTGCCCAGAGGCCTCTTCTTTCAGTCTTGAGGTTCTTTTTCGTGCCGTAAATGTACGACACGGGACCCACGGCTAACTTCCCTTCCGAAGGAAGCCATACTTTGGATTTTTACGACCGAAAAAATCCATCGATCCTGGCAGGGTTTGAACCCGTGTGATGGTGGTATTTGCTAATGGTGAAAAAGTCGACATGGAGAATGTAGGAAGAACGCTGTTCTCTCTTGTAATGTGTACGCTGAAAGATATCCTAATAGAGTACTACGCTCATCTTCACCGATTGTTTCAAAATCGTTGGATTGGACGAAGTGGAGCTGTTGGTTGGTCTGCCCGTTGGACATTTCTTTGTGGGGAAAGTAAAAAGACACTGCTTACTTGGACATACCGACTACGTCAGAAGATATGAAGCTAAGTATTACAGCTGCCTGTCTTGAAAATACTGCTGAAATGCTACATGTGCAGCAATTTTTACATGGTAGACTGGAAGCTTGTATTGTAGCTGGAGTTCATCATTTTGAACACAAGCAGTGAAAACAAGTTTTTGTATTTCTTAAGAGAGTGCTGACACATAGTACAGTAAAACACATAAGTACAAAATGTAACGTGTTTTCTTGGAAATTCAGTAAAAACAAACAAACAAACAAACGCACACACACTAAATAAGAAAAGAAAACTTAGGGGCCTAGTAACTAAGCAGTTAAATGGAGCAGATAACTAAAGATATTTTGAATGTTCATATTACGATAGCTTGTAAACTACTTGCATTAGAATATTGCAAAAATAGCACTGGCATTCTAATTTACCTTTTTATGTATGTAGGCATTGTTTCATTCGAAAAAAATGTATTTCTTCAAGCAATACACATTATAATAATTATTAGTATCTATGTATGACCTGAAAATATGAATCCTTGTCTATACTTCCCTTCTGTTAAAGCAGCATATCAATAGCACTTTTCCATTTCAGAAATATTTGTGGTGCAAGTGATTCACCCTGTATAACTAATAAATGAAATAAAAATGTACTGAAAAGATGTCAGCTTAATATGATGGTATGTTAGCATCTGAATCTTAATTGTTGGTAGTATAGATCTTAAATTGAATCAAGAACATTGATTTATTATAAACATTTTTATATGGAGCAACTTTGAATTGCTCTTGTTTTCAAGACTTCTGAATAGTATATTTCTTGACGTGTCATTCAACTACAGCTAATGTTTAACCAGTTGAGAGTTTAAAAAATATAATTGTAAATGAAGAAAAAATGTGTTTATGTACTGTAAAAGATTATATATCCAACCTTTGTTCATTAAAATAAAGCCTCTGTGCAAGTGGTATGATAGTTTATTTTGTAAAATATTTTTCATGTTTAGCATACTTATCTTATATATAACATTATCTGTTTAAACATTAAATTAAGAGTTATATACGGAAAAAATGTGCTTTTGACTGAGAGTGCGCTCGCAAGATGTTCCTTTGACTTGCTTCAGTCATGCGCTTATAGTGTAATTAGCGATGCTTATTAAGAGGTTAGCAAATTACATTACCTCAGAGTAGTGTCACAGTAGATGGCACACGGGCAGTAGATAGCAAACTATTCTACCGGAAGCGCAATGCCAAGTGTCAGATGTTAACCTCTTCTCCTTTTCAAGGTAACTAGAGCATGCACATAACTCAACAACCGTGAACTAGTACCGAGCTGTACTAAATGTTCATGCCATGTCGTCTAAGATTAAACCAAAGAGCCATCACAGTCGGGTTTAACACAACCTGGTTGTAAAGATGCCACTTGCGATGAGCGAATAGATCTCGAGAACTGTACAAGTGTTGCATATAGTGCAGTTTCAACCTTTTACATTGCAAACTATGGAGGCTCGCCTTCAGTGTCGTTCTATGTGGAGCTAACGCAATAATTAATACGTTGTGAGGACAGTACACACTCATGCCCAACTTAAGTCCCACTTTGAGTGGGATATAATGAAAAATGCAATAAATTTTCAATAATTTATTGCGATTATTTACCTTATTGCTTGATAAATGTAGGAAACAGAAAAAAGTATTGTATACGTTCCCACATTTACTCTCAAGTGTGCACATTTTCCAAGGCAATATGATAAATTTTGGTAGAATAAATTGAATCAGTTTTCCTTCCAAATATTTATACTTGCATTGCTTCTGTGTTTATGCTTTAGTATTGTTGAAATGTCAGTACATAATCATACATATTTTTCTGGGCAGTGCTAACACATTCAATTAGCATCTGTTTTGTTTTTGCAACTTTTCGATTATGGAAGCATGTTGCCATGCATTAATACGAAATTTATGCAAATGATACAAAAACTGTGGGTTAAATGTTTATGTAAATGTCAAGAAACAATTACTAAAATAAAATAAAAGTCACTGGAAGATATCTACGGTTTCATAATATTAACAGAGTAATTCAAATTAATTTTGCGCTGGGAGGGGCGTATCGTAAAACAAAGGGATTAGTTTGAAGCAGATGGTGACAAAATTTAATTAGCTATATACTTTGTTGTCAAGTATTTGTATTTGATAGTAGAAAGTAAAATGTTACCGTTTAATGTAAAAAATATTTTGCATAATATTTAATCCAAAGTTTTCTGAATATGTTTGATGAAATCTAAAGTTTTATAAGAAAGCATTAAAGTAACATTTATATCTATTTTATTGCTTTGATATGCACAATTTAAATACTAATTCTTATTTTTTAACTGCTAGATTTTGCAATGCGCTATAGGTCTCTCCTTCCTTAATATAAGTATAAAATCTTATGCGACTCCCTAAATGTGGCTGGGAAAGGTAACTTCATTTACGGGAGAAGAATTGTACAAAGCATACATTTATGGCGAAAAAATCGTTGTACAATGCTCAACAAACGTGGATTCAACATTACTTTAAAATGAAGAAATTGGATGGCAAACGACTATAAACCAGGTAAGATAAAACATTAATAACACCACGTACTGCTCTCAATTTACTTATTAAAGAAATTTAATAGCAAAGCACAATAAGAAAAGTAATATAACTCATTATCACGTGTGTTTGCATTGCATTTACATATATTAAAAGCTGAAAATTCTACAGATTATAATAAACAAAATTACCCGAATCAAAGAGAGTTGCAATAAATAATACATAACTTGCACAATGCCTTGGTCAGCGGGTTACAAATAGCTGGTCGAAAGATATTTGTACCCCAAGATGTTGCTACCCCTTCTCGCTCTGAAGTTCAAAGTACGCTCGTAATAAGACCAAAGTAGGGATATGACGTGCTCATTACTAGAAGATAGCTACTTGTCTCGACGAATTGGAAGAAACGACACATGGAGATGGTTACTACATGGATGAAACAATGAAGAAAGGAAGAAGAGGGAATTGACATATAGCAACACAAGTGTGAGCAACAATAGCGCAATTTATTATCATAACATCTCTCTTTACTTGAAAATGCAAATAAAGAAATAACATGTTTAACCTTCTCTTAGTGGTTTTAATATCCTTAAAATACATTTTAAACGACGGAGAAACCTCGGAAATGCAAAGATTGAAAAGTTAGTTCCTAATGAGAAAATGCATCTGCATTGAACAGGCCCATATCAAAAAGGAAAGGACATATGCCACGTTCATAGCAGATATATTGGTGCAATTAAGTTTATTTTCTGTTCAGCGTGCATAGTTTACCCTCTAATATGAATAGCTACTCTTGGAAGTTTGCTGTACATATTGTAGTTTTGTCTATAGTTAATATACCTCAAGCTGTCACGTTTGTTTACTACTTAGGCACCATAGGCGGTGGACACTGATGATACATGAGATGAAATGATATTTTGGGAAAGGATTTTTTTAAGGAAGGAAACGTTCCACATCTAAGTTTAGGGCACCTACCCGGCATTTGCCAGTTATGAGAAAACCTGGAAAAAACCTCAGTCAGGGAAGACGGTCCTGGCGGGGTTCAAACACCAGACCTCCCGCTCACGAGTCCGCGCCTTAACGAACTTGGCCACACGTGGCAGTCAAGCTGTCCCGTGAGGGAACTTTCTGTTATCCAGAAAATTTTCAAGTAAACTTATATGACGACATAGGGCAGAGGGATAAGTTGTAAGCCTGTCGTCTTCAATGTCATCTGACAGGGAACTGAAACGTCCAAGATTTTTTCGTGAATGGATTTGTTTAACTTGTCGTATTTCTATGACACGGAACTCGTGGCTTAAGTCCCTTCCGGAGGGCTTGCGTTCGAAGTTTGTTCGCCCTTAAAAGTTTACCAACCCCGACCGAGTTTGAATCCCCGAACTTTGTGTCCAGAGGAAAGAGCGGTACACAGAGAGTAGTATTCAATAAAACAGACTGCTAATGAAAAACAACATTTTGTGCCACATGGTTGTGGCAGGAAGGCTCTCCTTTTCAAGAATTCTTGTGTGGCACAGAGCTCGACCTGTAGTTTTTAAAACTGTGTGATGTAAAAACAATTATTTAGTTTCAGGATTAGGACTGTTGTTATGAGAAGAGGTAACAAATTACATTCATAAATTATATCACTGTGTTATCAAGCGGGTGGTTCAAGGGATAACTCTTGGGGCTCAATTTCGTGCGATCTGGGTTCTATTTACTTGGAGCCGGTTATTCTGACCTTGGGTTTTTTCATGTTTTCCTCTTGCCACGTAGGCAAATGCTGGGAAGGAAAATTCATTTTCTTTCAGAATAGTAAGCAGAGGTGGGTTGGCGCTATGTAGCGTGGCGATGGTTTTGGTTTCTGACGGGTACTCTGGGATCCCCCCCTCGTGGCCCCTCGAGTGTTACCTTTGCGTCGCGACTCCCTTAGGCTCCTGGCGGCCCGGGCTTATGATGTAAGGAAACGTTAAATATTCTGTCTACATCGAGAGTCACCTCAGATCCTGCTGACCAGCATATCTCTCATTTTATTTCTTCCTCCCACAGGTGCTCGTAGATAATGAAGGGTGCTTCTCTGTACATGTGCCCATGATGTTTGATGTAAGACTTGGAGCTTTCCCGGTGTATATTATTATTGATGAGTTCTCGGGAGAGCACCCGGGTCCGACGTGGTGAATATACCAAGTTTTTGATAGCTGTCTCTGCCATCTCCTTCAGGCATCTGCTGCTGAAGTGCTTGGTATATTCCCCACGTCGGACCCGGGTGCTCTCCCGAGAACTCACTTATAATGTTTGATGTTGCTTTTAGTCTAACACTAAAGCGAGAGCGAGAGAGAGTGGTGTTCGGCGCACATTCACTATTATTTTGTTGAAGTTCCTTGCTTTCAAAGTAATATACCCCATGTAGGTCAGCACAAAGCATGAAACAAAAGGTTTATCTTCGAGGGCTTCTTATCTCTCTATGTCGTGTCAGTAATATGACATGTGTGCAAATCTGTTTTCCAACATATCCATTGTGTGGTTTACTAAACTTCATTAAATTAGAACCTTGCAAAATCCAACTACTATTCATATGAAGTCTTAAAATGCGTTACGTTCGACGGTGTCTTCCGTCTTTTCTGCGTTCTTGTGCAGGTTGCACTGCTTTGCTGAATTGCACAAGTCAGCAATGTGGAAGCATCGACTTTGTGTGCACATAACATATGCTCCTGGTTCCAAGAGTTGCAAGGTTTGTTTTAGTCGGCATCAACGCCATTTTCCAAGAAATACTTCTGTTCCTTGGAAAACGAAGAGTTTCCCTAAATATAGTGAATATTTTCTTTAATGTTTCCTGTATTAGGAACGAAGTTGGCTCAATGTTCTTTGGCATCCATAGTATTTGAAGCGAAATTTACTGGAATCAACCCAAGGTCACTTGTCGAAAAACAAGTGTAAAGAAGTTTTGGATATGATGATGTATTTCAAGGTTTTAAGAAGTCGAGATAATCCTTGGGTTGTCTGTCATAAAATATTTTCCTAATGCACTGTATAAGCCTTCCTACCTGCACAGAGAAATAACTTCGCACGTTCGGAACTCTAGCGGGCAATTTTTATTCCTTTCGTTATTTATTAGTAATAAATAATAATTAATATTGTATTTATTATAATAGATTTTTCAAGTGCCTTCCCTTCACTGTGAGACATGCTTAAATCCTTTTGAAAATATTTTGACACTCTTACCACGATTAATCCTGCAGAATATTGAAAACTGTGCCCCGGATATTATGCTTCAACGCCTCCACATATTATATTCCAGGTCAGCAGTAATTTTATTTGGATGAAAATGCAGCAGCTAAGTGGCTTTGTACGTACTGCTAACAGATACACCATCATGCTGAGTTAATTGTGTTAAAGACCTTCAAGCAGAAATTTCAAATCGATAGCTCATTTCATCAAGCTTCTCCGCTCTTAAAATACTCTTTTTTTTCTCAGCTTCTTGTCAACGAAAATGCTTTGGGTTCGAGAGCTAAGCTCAGTGCTATAGGGGTGTCATCGTGACCTTTATCAAATGATATGGATGTTACAATTTACATTCAGAATCACAAAACTGCTGAATTTACTGAAGCAAAGGCCCAATATTTTGTTTAATGATATTTGGAGATTTAACATATGTAAGTTATGCAAGTTTTATTTGTCTAAAACACTAACACAGAGCTTTGTCTCCTGCAGGATTATAAATGTCGGTTAGTACAGCATGAAACAGCTTAGCTTATTCCTATTTAACCTCAAATTATGTCTTCACTAATTCTGATACGTAGAACTTGTGCAAAAACTAGTTCCTGTTAGTAGAACAATACATTATTAAACAAATAATCCAGAGATTTTAGTTTTTATCTTTTTGCAAAAAAAATATAAATATCGACTTATAATTACCACAGTAAACTATATTGGAATGAATCCTTCATGCTGAATTGCGAGAAATCACTTTCTCCAGACATTTTAATCTTTGGGAATGTGAGAAAACTTGTTTACCCGTCAAAAAGTTACACTTCCCGATGGAGATGTTATGCTTATTTATTTATTATCATAAATATTGTTTATTTTTATTATTGTTTATTCCTCTTTCTAATTGTGTATCATTAAGCATGTACGGCCTACGAACCATGCATGAAATATATTTGTAATGTTAATATACGATTTAAAACAATAAGGATATTACTAACACCACCACCACCACCACCACTACTAACACCACTACTGCTACTACTACTACAACTACTACTTCTACTACTACTGCTACTACTACTACTGCTACTACTACCACTACTACTACTACTGTTACTACTACTACTCCACTACTACTACTACTACTACTACTACTACTATACTACTACTACTACTGTTACTACTGCTACTACTACTACTGTTACTACTGCTACTACTGCTACTACTACTACTACAACAATTGCTAACGCTACTACCATTACTACTACTGCTACTATTATTACTACTACTACTACTACTACTACCATTACCACTACTGCTACTACTATTACTACTACTACTACTACTACTACTACTACTACTACTACCATTACCACTACTACACACAACACACTGCAACAATTACTACTACTACTATTACTACTACTAATAATACTAGTAGTGCTATTAGTACTGCTACTGCTACTTCTAGTACTACTACTACTGCTACTACTACTACTGTTACTATTACTACTGTTACTACTCTACTACTACAACTACTACTGTTAATATTGCTACTACTACTACTACTGTTACTAGAGCTACTACTACTACTACTACTACTGCTACTATTACTACTACTACTGTTACTAGAGCTACTACTACTACTGTTATTATTACTACTACAACTACTACTACTACTGCTACTACTACTACTGTTACTACCACTACTGTTACCACTGCTACTACTACTACTACTGCTGCTACTACTGCTACTACTACAATTACTACTCTGCTACTACTACTACTACTACTACTACTATTACTATTACTACTACTGTTACTACTGCTGCTACTACTACTGCTGCTACTACTGTTACTACTATTGCTACTACTACTACTACTGCTACTGTTATTATTACTACTACTGTTATTACTGCTACTACTACTGTTACTACTCTGCTACTACTACTACTGCTACTACTGTTACTACTACTACTGTTACTACTACTACTATTTCTACTACTACTACTACTACTACTACTACTACTGTTACTACTCTGCTACTACTGTTACTATTACTGCTACTGTTACTACTACTTCTACTATTACTACTACTATACTACTACTGTTAATACTGTTACAACTGTTACTACTACTACTACTGCTGCTGTTACTACTACCACTACTACTACCACTACTACTACAACAATTGCTACCACTACTACCCTTACTACTACTGCTACTACTACTATTACTACTACTACTACCATTACCACTACTGCTAATACTATTACTACTACTACTACTACTACTACTACTACTACTACTACCATTACCACCACTACTACTATACACTACACACTGCAACAATTACTACTACAACTACTACTACCACTACTACTACTACTACTACTAATACTAGTAGTGCTGCTACTGCTACTTCTAGTACTACTACTGCTGCTACTACTACTACTGTTACTACCACTACTGTTACTACTGCTACTACTACTACTGTTACTACTGCTACTACTACTACTACTACTACTACTACTACTGTTACTACTCTGCTACTACTACTATTATTACTACTATTACTACTACCACTACTACTGTTACTACTGCTACTGGTACTACTACTACTGCTACTACTGTTACTACTATTGCTACTACTACTGCTATTACTGTAACCACTATCGCTACTACTAATATTGCTACTACTACCACTACTACTACTGTTACTACTACTCTACTACTGCTACTACTACTACTGCTGTTACTATTACTACCACTACTACTACTACAACAATTGCTACCGCTACTATCATTACTACTACTGCTACTACTACTATTACTACTACTACCATTACCACTACTGCTACTACTATTATTACTACTACTACCATTACCAC